>JBCAUI010054443.1:0-36784 GCA_038406195.1 Haplosyllis anthogorgicola | reverse complement strand
TTTTATTTTATCTTTGGCAGAATACTTCATGCCATATCTGCCTCAGCTGTTATTAAACTGGTAACAACTGTTAGTAATTGTCACCAATGAGGGAATAAATGTTATGGAACTAATTTTAAGCTTTCACTTGCTCTGTGCATCCCTCCGCCTCACAACCGATTGACGCTAGTCGACATATAATTAATTAAACAAATAAATTAAACAAAATAAAATTTATAAACAGTAAAATAACATCAAGTTCTTCAGGGAAAGAACAGAAGCTAATAGTGGGAAGTGATTTACGATGGCCATGTTTTGGTGTATGGGTGGGGTTCATTGTGGTTACACGGATCATGTCTAAGGTCAGCTAAGAAGCTGCTTAAAATTACAAAACCCTGGGTGTTTACAAATTACCCAGATCAACAACTCAGGACGTCAACAAATAAATATTGTCATTGTAATTTTCCATTTCTTAAAGGACATCTACTGTACAATAATAGTGCAGTGGCATTTTGGGACTTTTCGCAAAATCTTTTAATTTTGGTGGGTTCAATTATTTTGAGCTCAGATAAGCTCACAATGACAGGGGATATAGACAAAATACTCAGACAAAAAATCACAGATTTAAACAGCTTTTAAAAATTCATTACGAAAGAAGAACCATGCGTTACGTTGTTATCCATTTGAGTAACATGCAGAAATGCCACAAATCCAGGCCAAGTTTGGAGTATTTGCAATGAATAGGAAAGTCTTCAAAAACTGTTGCCTCCATGAACTAGGCAATTGTACTTTACTCTGTAACATAAGGATCAAATGCATTTGATGGAAAGCTGTTTTTCATACATTCAGGATCTTTGACAAGATAACTAGATATCTATTTATTATCGACAGGTGAGAAGGTTGCAGCCTGGACCTGTCAAAATAGATACTTTAGATCTTGTTAACGAAAATAAATCATGGTACTACAACAACCTTTTTTCTTTTTGCAAATGTGCAGAATAACACAATGATTTTGGTTGATCTATGATTACCACCAAGAACGGAGTTGATTGAGAAATTGTTCTTATTTACTTTTTTAAAATCAGCGAAATGCTACAACAATTCAAGGAATTAGGCTTTACTTGACATTGACTTACTTAAATTTGATACATTTTGTAGTTATTTTATGGTGTGTATGCAGTTCACGAAAAGTATAGGCGATTAAATTGAACTTGAGGCGTATTCAAATGATGAGTCTTAATTGACAAATGGGTTGGCACTGGCAACATAATGTAAAACTGTACAACCGCAGACATTGTTTCCTCATGCCGTAATCTTACTACAATTTCCTTTTTTTCACTTTCTAAATTTACATTTTTCGGGTCATTAGCCATTCAGTTCACGGTTACACGGCTGTTTACCAGTTTCTCGGTTTTCTGATTGATTTTAAACATTTTTTGTTTAGCAGGTTATAATCAAACATAGTGTCAAAACTGCCACCATATTGTATAATCAGGTTTCAGTCTGAATATATCTATGTGAAATATTACATCAGTGCCCCCATCGCTCAAATATTGCTATTGGAGAAGGTGATATTGAAACTTTGGAAAGTTTCCCGAATGCAATCAATTTTTTAGATTGGCTGTGTTAATAAGGTAAAATGTTCAATTACAAATTGTGCATGGGAATTAAAAAGTTGATTTTAAAATTTAAACTGATAGAGTAGCTGAAATATAACCTGTTTTTACGCCACTGAATGAAAGGAACAAATACAAATTTGTACTTTCCTACCATTAGCATTTTGATTTCAGAAAATATTTGGCGTGGCCATATCTATTTCACAATTTTAAGCGAAAGAAATATGTAAAAAGTTTCAATTTTTAATCAGCTGTTCAATGTTGTTCAGTTGGTTTCCTAAATATTCACAAAAAATGGAAGGTGAATATCAGCAATGCACAAACGAAAAGCAAAAGAAGCTGGAGGAAAAAGTGCTACAGTAAAGCACACGTGCAATCGTGCTTTCTTGGGGTATTGTCCCCGCCAGGCTCCGTGACTGGAATACACTTGAGGCGGCCCGTGGCTCGCCTCCCTCCCGCAGAAAATCCCAGCAACAGCACGTTCTCCCATAGTCCTGGCTCGCCTGGTAAAATACAGTAAATATTGCTTATTCCTTGGCCCACTTTCCCCGCAGATTTGTTTACTTAATAACAATATGATATAGAAATTGATTGTGTTCAGAAAATCCCATTCATTTACTGGTAGTTTTATTTTTCGAACTTGGATGATCATGACAAATAACAAACGTTTAGTTTACAGCTAACATGCATTTACTCTAGGCACAGACATTGACAGACTGTTTTTCAGTAAATGCAAAATACTTTACGGAAATGAAATAATTTACAGGGGAATAATTTTAGACAACAATTTCCATTTATAAAAAAAAATCGACAAAAATCTCTATCTATAAAAATTTGAAGAAACCAATGTTCAGGTGTACACGAACTTTATATCTTGTTCAAAGAAGGAATATATGTGTGGTCACACATAAACAGAACATTTTAGTAATAAAAGGAAATGTATTGTAAATGAAAGTATCTTCATGTAATAGAGGGTTTTCATAAAATTGCTTGATAGAGATCACAGCACAAAAAAAAAATTAAGATATTTCCCTTCCTTCTTAAGCTTTACGATATCTGATACGAATTTACTTCTTATGTAACCGCTCGATCTCCATAGACTTTTTCCTTCATACAACACTTCAATTGAGTTGGTTCTCATCTTGTGTTACCTGGGTTTTAGGCCTAGCTTGACAGGTTTGAGACACAAATAGGAGTTAAACCAAACACACATGCACATCTCACTCTCTTCAGAACAACTGGTCAAATCAAACAAATACTGCGGCTTAATCCTCGATAACTCTCCACTATTGTAAGGAACTTCAAAAAGTGTTTCTAAGAGCAGATTGAGTTCTGTATATTGTTATATTATTAAGGAATACCCCAAGAAAATTGCTTCAAATGAAGTCTACCAAATGTCTTACAGATGGTGCAGAGATTGAGAGAGTTGATAGAAGAGGCACACTTTGTTTGTTTTAAGTTGCAGTCAAGCGTGTTTGAGTAACCAAACAGGGCATATCAAGAGGAGTAGCGATTTTCAGGGCTCGAATCTTTACTGTGATGTATTGGAATCGAGTGTCAGTTTTACATTTTACAATTTACATTTACATATACATTTTGAGGATGTTCCTCCAAGCTTGACCTTTCCCACTTAAAATTATTCCATGCAGAGCAATATGACAAGTTAAACGATTGATATATTTTTTATCTCGCAGAGAGTGGAAATTTAGTGTGAACATGAGACCATATTTGTCCCAGTATCGGTTACACTGCATGGTCCATTTTGATTCCGTTATTGGAACAATCGACATCTGAACAATTTTAGGAAGTTTTAGATGTAAACTCTTCGGGTAAAGACGACAGTTCTTTCCGTCAGTTTCCATCTTTCAATAAAACTATGTAGAACATCTACAAAGGCTCGACTTGAACAAATTGTGCACAAGAAATAGAGGTGCTAATAGTGTGAAGACTTTTACTTGATGGATTATACAAATAAATCATCCATTACGAGAGCCGGGTCGTTTGTCTTGCTGAAGTAACCTGATACCACTGTGTTTTGGCTCGGAGTCGGCACTCTTGAAAGTGTTTACGTTTACCTTGAACTGTATTTTACACTGATCAGAGAACTTAACGTGTTTGAGATCCAGTTACTTTTAGTCATGCGATACTTGTATATATTTGGCATGTGCTTTAATCTCAGTGTAATATCAGTCTGATGGGGAAGTGCCATTTCATTGGGTGAAGTACTAATGCTAAAAGGTAGTGGGCTGTAGGTTCTACTGTATGCTTATGTTCATGAACAGTTTTCTTCACTGATACATTTATCAGCAATAGTAAGACCATGTTGAGAATTTACTCACTTTCGGCAATACACTGAACATATTTCCTGTTCAGTCAACGCACTATACCAAAAGTACTTGCCACACAGTTACATAGCAGTTCAGTTTACTTTATCATATAAATGGTAATGATTTCAAATATAAAACTGGACAGCACAACTATTGGCTCTTCACGATAACCTTGTACATCTAGGCAATTGTGTGCAGGTACGGATGTGTGTCTCATCTAAATTGCAATTTGTTTTAAGCTTTAACAAAGAAAGGGAAGTAGCCATTTTTAGATGTAATGGAAAAGTTTTCCTAATCATAATCTCTTTAGGTTTATCAGCTTTTTTAATAATCCACCCAGAAATGAAATAACAGAAATATTGACGCTCTGTATTCAAAATGTTCCAAAGACTTTACATTGTAAAACCATTCAAAATAGAGCATTGTCGCTTCTGATGCAGGAAAAGCGCACTGTTTGTTCACCTGAATAAAAACTAGATCAAATTGATGAGACATTTACCACACAAAAATCAATGTACATTAAACTGGAAAGAAATATGAACATGTGTAAATGCTTGAGATAAAATATTTAAAAATGTGCGGGTAAATATTGGATTGTAGACAGAGTAAATCACGTAAAATTCATATCAAACTGACCACAACAGAGCAAACTACGAATAATTGTTGTGAAATGAAAGCTGACTGGGATCCAGCAGCTTGCGTTTTACTTTCCTTGTTTCAATTTTGAATGATACCATCCCTGATCTACCATGAATGTAACCTTTGTGAGAAATTGTATGATTCGCTGCTCTTCCTTTTAAGCCAATATTTTCTATTTCCAAAGATGTCTTTGGAAGGTGTTTCCATAGATAGAAGTCCATTGCCTTCTATTACATGCTTTGCCAAAGGGTTTAAGAGTATGGAACATTTTGCATGAGGCACATTAATATCGTTATTGTTCCATCTTTTATCTTCTTCAATACATATGACTTTCACATATATCTTATTTCAGCAGAATTTAAAAGAAAATAACCAGAAGAGGCAATTTCTTTTAGGGTTTTCTTTTCATTGTGGATATTTAGCCATTGTGCGATGCCATGATGCTAATGTGTTTCCAGAATTGTTGATTGGTCGTGCACAAATCCGTGTTGGAAGAGATTAACTCCAGAATAATATCACAAAACACTGACAAATCCCTTTTGTGTTGGAATCTATGAAATTCAAAGCCTCTCACTGATTTGATGCCTATTAGAAGCTAAAATAGCTTTGATTTGTATAAGTATTCCCCGTATCTTCAACCTGGGAGTTTGGTTTTGGTATTTAAATTAGGCAAATGGGGATTGCCAACAGATGGAAAATTTTACCGTATTGTTTCTAAAAATTGAGAATTTATTGTGGTAAATGCTTTTTATAAGAAATATGAAATAAGGGTAAATACGGCAAATAAAAAAGTAGGTGGAGTCGAGTTTGGATTTTTACCTGATGACCCGACGAAGAACATGCAATTGGGTAGAACTGAATAGTCCAAGTAAGTGTCGACATCTTCAAGACAGAGTTCTGCTCATAATAATTTTTTTTAGTTACTTGTGTTTCAAAGAATGCAAAGGACCCAAAAAGCAAAACATTGACGTTCTTGGTGGGTATCTGTTTGCTAAAGGATTGTGGCTGTATGAAATTAATTAGGAAAGGCACTCTTTTTAGATTGAATGCGGCCTGAGAATCCTTCCATCTCAGTAGAAGGGATTTTGAGCTATGATGATGAAAGCAAAAGAAAAGTAGGAAATCAATAAAACAATAGGATGAGATGGGGATGTAAGAACAACGAAAGTCTAATCGAACACTGCTTGACCTTTGCTTCGGAACGTGAGCACCAAAATTGTATCCAGTTTAACTGAAGCAGAATGTTGGTCATTAGAGTGGAATCAGCGAGAAACTACACATTAGTAAAACTTTTGTACAAATAAGTCTAAACCCAGGATAAACGTTCCCGGGTAGAGTAAGATAGGAGAGGTAGAAGAGGAAATGGAAGAGAAAGGGAAGGCAAGTAGCAATTTGGTAAAAAGCTTACTTTCTCTGCTTTTCCAGAAAAAGAATTAGAAAATTCTATCGACAGTTTCAATTTATCTTTTCACCATGATAGAACTTCATTAAGCAATGAAATGTAATCCCTAGACCAACAACATGAAATCATTTTCTCTTGAAGTGTACTATTTTAGTTGTTTTTTTTTTTTTTAAATACTAACTTGGAGCAAGTCACATTTTACTAACCTTTTCTTCAATTCTTCTTTCGACCCCCCCCCCCAATAATTGTAACATATCGTCAATGTTAAACGTCCAAATCATTGTCGAAGTATTTGCATCTCTATCCTCGTCTTTTTCAGAAAATACAGAAGACAGGGACCCCCTCAGTATCCCCAGCTCTTAACAATTCCCTCTGTGTCTTTAATTAACGCACATTGAATGAAGTCATCATTCGCCTCCAACAAGCTACTGCACTGTCGACCAATGCAGAGGGATGGTCCCCAATACATTAAGGACAAACCCTTTCACTTTGTTTCACTTTGGTAATGGTCCTTAATTTGCCTTAATCTCATTCAATAGATTTGTAAAGACTTTGACATTGAACAGGCAATGATAATTTTCCGCCCATCACACATTTAAGAGTTTCTCTCTTGTACAGACGAAGAGATGCAAGTGGAAAAGCTTGAATTAACAACAGCATAGAGAAAGGAAACGTAAAGATTTCCACTTGTTTTGAAGTGTGATCATCAATAGCCTTTGGGAATCATGTATTATTTCACATGAGCAATTTGTTAACTTGGGTTCGTATGGGAGCAATAAACTTTCCACTAATTAATGAGACAAATCACAATAAAAGAAGGTCAGGTTTTCGTTTCCGATCGAAACGTTTGAAGATGAAGTGGGAGAACGGAGTATGTGAAGCTAGTATCCTGTGATGACGCAAATGCACTTCATCTGTTGTATGCATGTACTTTCTTATAATTTAAAATTGCTAACATTTTTTTTCACTTTTGCCTGGAATTAATGATTCAGCCTCGGAAATGATTAGTAACAATATTGATCACAGGAAATGTAAAATGGTGCGAAATGTTTCTTCCAATAATGGTGCAAGAGGGGCGGTTGTCATCTTTTGGTTCAAAGAAAAGGTTATAAGTTATTCTTAAACATCCGTAAATGTGGCTATTGTTATTATGCAAAAGCGACTAAAATGGAAAGTCTGACTGATTGCTATAAATGGTAACATTCCTAAATTGGTATCTTAAAGTTTATATCCGAATTTTCTCCTAAACTCGGAGATATCCATGCTACTTGAGGGGACCAAGTACTTTTTCTTTTGTGTGTACCTCAGAACATTCCCAAATTCTAGAGGGATTTTATTGCCTTTTATTGGGGCTGGTTTCAATGGGGTGGTCCCAAATACAAGTACATATTTTGATAATTGTCAATGGTAGATCTTTTCAAAAGGAAAAATAGTCCATCAGTACTGGCACTAGTTTGGAAATATTCAACTTTTATTTGCTCTCATTTAGTAGTGTTGATACTTTGTGTGCTTGTACTGAAAGCTATTCGTATAGGCCTATTTGTTCAAGGACTATTCTTTAGGTTTTGTGTTGAATATATTTCTCTACGGGTTGAGGTAAATGGCAGATGTAAACTGTCTTTATTCTAATGTAAAAGAAACCTCAGTGCACACATATTCTGATGTGTCATTTGAGTGGGATGAAAATCAAATATGGGATAGGAAAAAACCTTCTCTTGTATTATTTATAATAGAACTGGTTTTCCTTGTACAAATCTAGGCATCTCTAAAATCTTGGTAAAGCCATTTTCTGCTGTTCAGTACCTGTGAAGTTAGCTTACAAAAATATCACTGATGTAAATTGTGTATTTTTGGCATGTGAAAGAATGAACAAATGAAGTGTTAAAATATTCTGAAGACAAATTTTCTGTTATTCCATGAGTCAAAATTGACAGACATAAAATATAATGAAAGCAGATATTTATTTTTTTATGTCTGGGCCTGTGCATATAAGGAGTGAGGGAGTAGTCAACTTCAGAGGAGAAATCTGTATGTGTACAATATTACAGGTTTTGCGCAATTCCCAACAAATGCTAATATTGCAAATATGGGGGTAATTTCCGTCAAGGGTTGACCTCTATTAACACATGCTATTGAGATGTTTGTATGACTTTCGCAACAGCTTTACGCATGCTTCTCAAATCGCAAAATTCATTTGCAGAATAGGGCTAAGTTTTCTCGCTGGTCTGGTCGGGTAGCTTTACAATCCACTGGTAAAGGAGAATTTGTACTGATTACAATGACAATAGGAGACAATTTCAGCTGACATGGAGTCCTCAGTCAATAAATATCTCCATTGCCTGGTTCCAGATGCAGTTGGTGCCAATTTTTTTGATTTGCTGTCCTTAACATTTTCTCGCAACTGTACAAGATCTGAACCATTTTCATCTTTAAGAGATCTCAACGAAAAGCACGTATACCTTTTAAATAAAGCCCATTTTGACACGATTGTTTCAATTACCTTGCAAAGTTCATGCGTACAAGATTTCGTAGTTATGTATTTTGCCATTCATTATTTTAGTGCTTTTAAATTAACTTTTGTTCCAAACCAGGAAGAAATATGGGTCTCTAGCCGTAAAAGTTATCCCAAGTTGCTTGGAGCCACCAAAATCTGTTCCCTGTTGGTCTTAATGTTCTCTTTATTGGCCTTTAGTATCTCAAAGTAAAACAGTTTATATCTTTGCAATTATGTAGTATATATCAAGTATATCAAATACATTTTACGTTTCAAGGCACGGTCAAGTGCTAGCTACTTTAACCGTAGATCAGTCTAAACTCTAGATCAGTGGCACTTGTTACATGCATACGGACAGACTGAAACTTTTAACTTCACGACATTCGGGGCTAGAAAGTTAAGGGCAATGCTTCTTTTACAATGAAACGAAAATAAAGGAACTTTCGATGGAGGAAAGTAAGGCAGAAGGCACTTAGTCTAGATTATCCCAGCGATGAGAGAGTAGCAGTTTCAGCAACTGTCCATCGATAGTGGCTCTTATTGGCATAACACTCGGCAAAATAATGAAAGTAGCAAGAAAGCAAACAGTTTTGACAGAGATTTGCCGCCTCGAGAGCGTGTCTCGTTGCACGGAGATTGTTGAAAGAGCCTCGTCGTTAGAATGTGACACGAATATTGAGTGGATACGAAGCTTATTGCTCCAATGCACGCGAATTGCTGAATTTTGTGCATTTTTCATGAAAAACATTTGTATTGTATCGCAAGTACCATCTTAATTTTAACGAATTCAAATACTGTGTATTTGACATTTTGTCAGGAATCGTCGCCTGACGTACTTTGCAATTTCCTGGTACGGTCTAAGTAATTTTATTATTAACTAACGCTACTGTTGCTTTATTCACCGAAACTGTTATGCCCATTGTCCTACAAATGGAGTACATTTCTTCTTGATAGTGGGCAGAACTCACGAATTTCACATCCATAATTTATTTTATCAAAGATAGTAGCCGATTTGTGTAGATATCTGAGTGAGAATGAAGAAACTTAGTTAAATGCATTTGGAAAAAAATAATTAAAGACAACTCTCTGCATAAAGCAACATTTTTGTACTCGTTTCACAAGTGTATCTTGTTCTGCCGCAATCCATCTATGCACAAAATTCTGAACGGAAGTCGCATTACATTTCTACAGCCAATTTACTAACAGCATCTTGTAGCCGCTTAAAATATGAACAGACACGACGTTAACGGCAATTAATCCTGTTCCATTGTATAAGTTATTGTAAAATGCTTGTTAAAAGCTGTATTGTATGGATTATTTCACACCTATATGTAAATACGTGATTTCTGTACGGTTTGCTTCAGTATCTTGATACCATTGAAATCAACAAGAATCGATGCTGTATTAATAGTGAAGCGAGAAACTGATACACCATGTTAGTTTGGAGATTCCAGTATCTTTTAATATCCCTTCTTATCAGATGTAATCATATTAGGAAAAAAAAATGTTAGTGTGACCTGATAACACAAAGCTAACTTTTGTGTACATGTGTCCAAAAAAATAATCAGTTACTTCATGAAATCATTAATGGGCTCTGCATAGTGCGATCAGAAACGTAGTGTCCGAAAACAGCACTAAATAAAAAGGAAAAGTGATTTGATTTGGCAAGTGGTCAACTTTGATGCCCTGATTTAACATTCATGTTCCCAGGGAAGAGTGCCAGTCGAAAATAAAACTTCTCAAGACAAAAAGGATTGAATAAAATATTTCGTAATTGAATCCGTAATGAATACTTGACACAGTTAAGTGGATGGAACATTTGCCAATCTTCTTTTTCACAACCCCAAAACCCCATCGTGGTGTCGAACATTCCACCCCGATCCCAGAAACACGTGTCAAGACGAGGGGGTAGGGGCCGGGGACCCCAACTTATCCATCAGATTTACCATATTTGATCAAGGTGACGTTCTGATCGCATGTTCACACTCCCCTTGTACATATACATGAGTGTTGATTGACTCCACTACAGTAGGTCTATATGCTTTCCTAAACCCCTCAGCAATCAATCAGTATTAACCCCTTTCGATTGCCTATATCACAAACAAGCTGTTCACACTAAATATCCATCATGCTGTTGCCCTTTTGCACGTGGACCAGTTAACATGACTGTCTTCGCTTGTTATTCCTCCACTTGTAGTTTTTATGGACTGTTGAATAACAAATTGGGCAGCATATTGTAAACACTTATCCCGTACAAAGGCTTCATGTTTCATTAGTTTTTCCTTTAGTACACGGACTTTAACCAGCTTGTTTTTATATGGACAATGCTAATAACTCTTAATTGTATGTCCTTTCGAAAGCGTGAACTTTGATCTGACAACTGCTACAATAATTATAATTTTATTTCACTTGACATGTCACATATTTACTTTAGTGTGATTTGATTGTATGATTTTGTGTCCACGTTTGTGAATTGGATATGAGAAACATTTTCGAAAATCTAGTCGAATACGAGCGAATGAATCATGTACCATAAATGTAAGGTTACCAACACAGATTACAAACTCAAGTTGCTTTCCGTGGACAAGGCCTATTAAAATAATAAAAGGCAAAAACAACGTTTAATGGAATAAAGTTAAATTAAGAAATATGAGCCAGCTTCTGAACAGTCTCATATAAATTATCTGATGAAAGTTTAATGAGTAGCAATAAAAGTATGATGATATTCAATACGGCAACACTTCGACGGTGTAGGCTCTGCTACCATGGCAAGGCCACATCAATGATCAAATTCTTAACCGTTTCAATTTTACAGCAGAAACTGTGTTTACTCATCTTTCGTATACAACTCATGAATTGTATTTCATTTTGTGAACGACAGAATTTCACACTGCAACCTTCACGCGAATAACTGCAAAGCGTGACTTCTGTATGATTTCAAAGTACCACTTATTGTACGACGGGGCATTAGACTTAACATTTTATTTTTAGTTTTGGACGTTCACAAAAATTTCCAAAAAAACCCAAAACTGAATGGGGTTGAATTTTAATGTATTAAATTTCCTCACTTTCAGATGTTTCGAAACAGTCAAGACAGACACGACCATGTCATCTTCATGCTTCTTAATGTGGAGATTGCCAACTGACATAAGTTTTAAATATATCTTTATAAAAAATGTCAAAACAGAACCATTCCATTACGGTCGTAGGTGACAAAGGGTTAATATCAACGTGTGAAGGGCTTTACAGTGGTTCTTTGAGAATGACAGGTGTACCCAGTCCCCGTCCCTTGTCAATGCACCGTCTCAAATTACTTCTTGAACAAACTTCGTTTTCGTTGCTAAATATTTTATTTGTTCTCGACGATAATGTAGTCAGAGGACAAAATATTTGAACAAACAAACTATTAAAACATCAATTCTTGCCTCCCCCTTCCACCAGTGCTTTTGATTCTTTATGTTTTTCCCCGGTGTTGATTTGATGACAAGCTACTTGCACAGGGAAAGCTAGGAAAGGAAGTGCACCTAAATAGACATTAGAAATATGCTAAATATTTGCTGCTTATTTTCAGTCAATTTTACATCTTGTAAAATATTTGTGTAGGAGATTTCTTTCTTCGAAAAGAGAATTACACTTTTGTACTTGATACGAATTGTTTCGCATATATTTCCATTAAGATTCCAAAGTGCCATAGAACTAGTACTGCAAACTGCTAACAGGTAACACTTCCATCTTTTGAATCGCACGTAACACAATCCATTCGTCATTATGGGATAAAGTAAGAATAGTTCAAATGTTAGGGGAGACAATTTTTTTTAAACTTAATAATTTATATTTCATCTTCCAAAGACATTAATTTGCTTATTGTCCTTGGAAAGACAATAATCAAATGTGTAAATTGTACATGCACATTATGTTGCCCTTTTTTACAAGGTAATGGTCAGAAAATAAAATGCTCATGACGTGGTATGTGTAATGGTCCCTGACTCACGGTTTTTAAATTTTATTTTCATAAAATTAGACATCAACATTATGCACAATAAAAGGTATCGATCCTTTTATTTCTGGCATCCATTTAACAATGTAGTTAATCACGCCAAACAATCTGTTACACACTTGTACTCTAAATGGAGTGGTTTGTTGATTTTACTTGCGGTAGCATTATTTATTTCAATTAAACTGAATAGGACAGGTATGATTGTGTATAAATGTGTTACAAGCCTAGGTGATCGTGCCTGTGAATAAAGGTTGCGTACTATAGCTACAAATACATGTTATAATTGTTGCCACCGCAGTTCTTCGTTTTTAATCCTTTGTGATAGAAATTTTCCATTTTTGGAATTAGCATGTTACAAATGGTACCATGGCTTACAAGACTTACATGAATTATAGAAAAAGATTTCTTTAACTCGACATACTTTGTTCAATACAAGAAAACATACATGATACACATAAGATTTCTTAAAATGTAACAAAAGACAGTCACTATTCCACAGGTAACCCTACTGCGAACAATACAATGCCATGCTTCACCACTCCCTCCAGCAAAATAACAGGATGAACTCGAATTGTTCTAAATCAGTAAGTTTCTTTAGCTGGGCTTCCATCAACTGCTGTGGTGTTCCGTACGGGAACACCAATTCCTTGTGAGAAAAAGAAAAACTTGCGTGCGTGTACCTTTCTTCCGAAAACGTGCTTCATTCTCTCTTTTGGATGTACATCGGGATACAAGTCGAAAAGATTCGGTACAAGGCAATAACATGTAGCATTGATGAGGAGAGACTATGTAGGTCTGAAGCGTGCCTGCTTGATACAGAAGGCAGTTTATTAAATGAGGAGCATTGCTTGACATGAACATGTCTATTTAAGTGTGTCTATGGAGAGAAAAAACTGTTCCTCACTGAGATTAATCTTTATGCAAGACATTCAGAATTGCATGTTGGTGTATTAAATGAGTTTAAAGATTTTTCTTCATTCACTTCAGGTGAATTAATGCTGCTCCGAACTTATCCACAAGAATGGCTTCCAGATTTAAAACGCTGGTCCATTTATGTTACAAATGTTATGCGACTTTAAATATGATGACAGTTTGTGAATAGTTCCCATGATACATTGATTGTATTTACGATATGTACCATTTGAACATTTATGCGTCTTTTGTTACATTGTTTTCCAAATCATCTTCTGTGTACTTAACTTGACCAACTGCGTCTATTATTTATAACCATAGTCATTGTTTCAGGGTGACTATTTCAAGAAATAATAATTTATTTGTGCCTTAAATATATGAAATAATATGTAAATATAATGAAGTAACATGCTTATTATTATTTACTCTAACGACTGCAGATCTACTACTGCAACATTAGAGCCATAGACCACGCCATCCCACCACCATGCCTGCAGGTCCTCATGCAGAAGGCAAATATTGCAGGGCCATTCTGCAGGCACGTTCAGCAACCTAAGGCCTGCATGGTCCCCCTTCAGTTCAGCAGTATTCACCTTATTCATGGTCTTCCTATCTATTTACTACCATTGTCCCCGTATTTCAACTTTTTGTCAACACATCTGGCTCAAAATCTCGTTTGCCTCCAATTTAGTGGAGGAAACTTTGATTTGCTCGGCCCTGTGATTGCGGTACACCATGCCCGTTTGCTCTGGGCTCAATTTTTTAACGGACCAATTTTTTATCAAAGATGTTTTTTGCTCCTGCATATGGTGTTTGGTACCCTTGTCAAATTAATAGTATTTGTTAAAGGCAATCCACCCACTAAATTTATTTATCATTAGCCTGGATTTGCACTCTATTTTTAGGCTCACACAATATATCCAATGTCAAAAAGCTGAACACTCCCATATTTTGTTCCGTCCCAATTAGTGTTGTTCAAGTGAATATACGTATACGGAGAAGCATTGTCCAAACTACTACTCAGTGGTAGTAAGAGAGCTATAGTAGTAGTAGGATGACTGCCATTCCATTGTTAAGGAAGAAAAAATAACTAGAGGAACGGTACAATGACGCATCCAGAGGATGAAGTCCATTGTCAGGGTGCAAAATCAAGCTTGAATACTGACAAAAGAGCTGCATACAAAAAGTCCTAAAATTCGAATTCGTGTGGAAACTTTCCGTAGACGTTTAAACTGAATGGAAAAAATTAAACCTTTTACATTAATGACAAACTGTCACTTACTTCTTACAGACAGTGTCTTTTAATTGTAGTGTCCATCTAGTTTGTATCTGTAAACGAATGCGTACTGTGCACATGCAGAAACACTGTGTAGCAAATAATTAAAATCCCTGTCTATCATACACCCTCCCACCCCCACGGTGAGGATAGGGAATGCAGAGTAGGTATTTTCCACGTCAATGATGTGCACAAACCATATTTAGTGGGTTTGTGCAGCATGTCCTTCTCATTACTCACTAATGGCCTGATCCGTCTCGTAATTGTCATGATTATTGTGTTCAAGTGAACAACTTAATGTTGATCTGTCCATGTCTGACAAATAAGCTAATTTGAACCCACCCCCCGGCAAATAGACGTCTCTCGTTGAAGACGCGTGAGTAGTCTCGTGCGAAGAATGTTCACCAGAATGAACGTCAGTGATTTCCAAGCAGTCTATTGTAACTGTCTTGGACACAATATCTGACCTTACTTTCTGTTAGAATACATTCCTTGTTACTTTATTTTACTTACATCTTAATTTTCAAAACACTACCTAAACATTATCAAAGTAATGGACAAACATTTAGCTCATAGCATTCCAGTGTGATAATGAGAAAAGACAATACATTGATAGGATTTCATCAAATGTGACACATTACTGTCCGTAATTCTTGTTCATCTTAATGATAAATGTGCAAACAATCCGGACGCTATTGTAATTGAATTCAGAAATGAATTATTCAATCGAATAGTCATGCGAAAAATCTGGACATCATTAGTACTAATTAATGATAATAAGGATTGGTGTAAAAATTTGGATGTCACTGTCATAATGTAAAGAACGAAGACGTTCTGAAATCAGTTTTGGTATAATACTATTTAGATCTATGAAGTTACCTTTATATGTTATATTAACCTACACATGATGTTATCTATCATTACAGGTTTGGGTGATGCATGGGGACATCGAGTTATCTACACTAATCCTAAAGAAAAGGAGCTGGGCTCACATCTTTTACAGGTATGTTCATGATTACAGTAGAACCTGTTTTGAGCGACACTGAACTTTTCCCGCTCAAAGTGTCGTAAAAGACAGGATGTCGCCCAAGATAGGGTCATTTAAATTAGATTTAACAGCTAACATACCAAAGAAAAAGGGTCGATAAAGGCAGATTCTACTGTATTATGATCAGTTATTCAACATATGCTGATACATATATGCTTAAATATAAAGTATGAAACATAAACACAAAGAATAACAAAACAATGACCATTTTTAAATATATTTTCGAAAGCAATTTTACTATTTAAGTGTAGCAGTACTGCTCATAAGATATTCACCAAAAGGGACAAACACAAACCAAACAGAAGGAGATCTGGATCCAAGGTCTTTGTTTGCTATAAACTGTATACATTCCCTGTTTATGAACCTTATCTGGATCCGTTACTGTCAGGTTAATAGAGTACACAGGAGAGATCAAATTGTTAGAAATGAAAAACTGATTTCTGTTGTCATATTATGTTGCAGACGTTGGATGGTTTTATATTTGTTGTCGCACCAGACGGAAAGATCATGTACATATCTGAGACAGCATCTGTTCATCTGGGTCTCTCACAGGTAAATACACTCTTACGTAAATGTCATCAAACGGTAACTATCAACTACTGAATATCTAAAACAGAATGCAGTATAAATGTACGATTCATGTATATGAAAATAACGGCAGAACCACCTACACACACGTGACCTAATTTCCAAAATTTAGCGTGGCATAGCATGGAATTCTATGTCTCCAAATGTTCTAAAATAAATGTAATTATTTCTTTACTGCAGATGAAGTATTTTAAGATTTGGATATTTATGTGTTTACTGAAATTGTTTAATGGTACCGTACAAGTAACAAAAATCACGTTTTCTGTCTGCAGGTTGAGTTGACAGGTAACAGTATCTATGAGTACGTACATCCAGCTGATCATGATGAGATGACAGCCCTTCTAACCGTCCATCAACCATACCATACCCACGTTCTACAAGGTATGTCTCAAAGCATTCTACAATCAATAACAGAGTTGTACTTAATGTTCAAAATTTAAATCCAAGTCTAATCTTAATGAATATTTTGCTGAACTAGACGATATAGAAAATTATGTATATGTCTTTTTTCTTCAGATTACGAATTGGAACGGTCATTCTTTATCCGAATGAAATGTGTCTTGGCAAAGAGAAACGCAGGTCTCACGTCCGGAGGATACAAGGTAATTACACATTACAATATTTCTACCAAGATGGACATGAGTATCAGTACACTACAGTTCTATGAAAGAGAAAAAATGGCCATAGATGTATCATTAGTTGATTAGTGGGAATGTTTTTGTTATCGAACACCGCATTCAAGATCTTGTATAAAAGTCGTGATCAGTGAACTTCATTTTTATATCACATTGCGGTGGATTTACTGAGATCACCGTCTATATCTGAACGAACTGTTTCTAGAAAAACGAAAGTCAAATCTCACTTATGGAAGGCTACAAGATAAATAAACATTTTTGTAATGAAAAAGCCACTTCAATTTGTCAAGTAATCTTTCTTAATCAATGCCAATTTCAAGATTACCTTTTTTCATAAGCTTGAAAGTTCTTCTTTTGCATCTTATGGTAAGCCATACCATTCCTTTTTTATGGACAAAAAAGAAAGTAAAGAAAAAATCCCATTGAATGCAAATGCTGAAATATAAATATCATTCCATCATGATATTTCAAGTTATGAGATTTGCATCACAATCAATCGTTTTTAGTTTGGTAGCGGAGGCCTAGACATCAAAAGCCGACCGCAATCCATTCTCCCCAAAACTGGATTATGTCGAAAATCCAGAGGGAAATGAAAAATTGGATTTTGCGATCCGTTGGAGTTTGTGTAAGTTTTCTGCATAACCATCAAAACGATGTCCCCTGTGGTCCTTCTGTCCCCTCTGAAGGAAAGGGTTCGCAAAAAAGCATCAATTGTACAACCGGTTATCCGCGTGCATTCTAAACATTTCTCTTCGGTTGCAATGGCATTGACAATTGACATTGCCATAATCTTATGCGACATCGGTGTTATGTGAACTTGACAATTTTATTATTCTATTACGCAATGCTAATCGGTGTCCATTTTTGTGCAAGCATGTCTGTCCACCAGAGAAATTATCTAAGTAAGATCACTCAATAGACGAGGTACATTTCCACTCACTCGCCTAATATCCCAGTGTCCCTTCATTTTGATTATGAAAATCTGGCCATCGTACTAGCTGACTTAGAAACAGACACGAGCGAACATGAGGCAATGACAATATTTCATATTCTGTGTGCAAGTAATCTACCGAGTCAGTCATGATGCAAACTCTGCCGACAAGAGGGAGGGGACTGCAGGACGATAGGGGGTTACAGGGGAAGAAAATAGAAGAGGATTAAGCGGGTCTTGACGGAAAACAAACCTTGTCATCCCGGGTCAGGTGCGCCTCAAGATATTCGCAAACACAACCATCTCGCATTGTCTCCGAACTGTAAGGCCACAGCGTTTTGTTATTTGTTACATGGAACGTATCTTCTTGGTTTTATGCCAATAAGCCATGGTCTCAACGATGTTGTTTCAAATTAATTGGCTTCAGTGACCATCACGAAAAAACCGTGTAGGGAAGGAATCAGTTGAGCTGGTTATACCTGAAGTACAAACTGCGCAAAATCTCTGGATATGAAATACATTGCGATAAACCTAAAATGGGCATACTATCTTAATTTATGCTTTATTTTCATATATGTGTATCTCACAATGTGTGTTACAGTATTACAGCATGTTTTAGTAGCATTCTATCATGAAAAATATTACTATTTTGCCTCACGTACCTCTTTCTACTTCGAGCGTCAGACTATGTAAACCAACAAATTAAAACCAAAAAGACCCTGGCAGAAGAATCAGTGATATAGTCGGTCTCTTAGCATCTAAATGACAAAACTGTATTTTCTGCAAAGCCCTAATCCCCATAATTGAAATGAAAAGCTTTTGGCCTCGGCCAATACAGTCGGATTTACCCGTACAAATAAAAACTCGTGGATAAGGATTGTTTGTCCTTCTGAGTGGGGTTCGCCTGCAGGACTGTTTGATCTGCAGGCAGCAGGATGTCCAACAGGCGCCAGAAGGACCTCATCTGCAGTACCCACCAGTCCACAGCACCATATGTCACCAAACTAACTAATGTCGAACGAAAGTTGTAATTTTGTTGGTTTCCATTTCAATTGAAATGAATCCAAACTTAAGAGTAGTGTTGTTACTATTTAATATAAAATGTGTATTGATACATTTAGTGCATACTTTTCTATTTGGTAATGAATTTGAAACAGCATTATTATGCAAAAATGTACTGATGGATTACATGGTACTCCAAATTGGTACCTCCATGTATTACCATTCCTTCGCTGTGAGACTTCTCCTACACTTGTCCATATTCACACTGTTAGGCATTACAGTAGTTTTATTTTAAATTTGGAACAATTCCATGCCGCGATTGTGGTAGCATCAACAAAGTGTAACCTTTTGTGTCCATTGGTTTTCAAATTACAACAACTGCAATTTGTCCTAGTTAACTTTATTATCTTAATGTGGGTATGGTTATCCCTGGCAATTGTCTTAGAGCTTTCCCTACTATCTTATCCATTTGCCAGTCTCGATAAACTTGAGCCTTCAGATCATCACATTGTACATTTTACGCAAACGTATAACCCGTACAAACCATGTCATTGTAGGTGATCCACTGTTCGGGATACCTGAAGATCAAGCAATACACGATGGACATGGCTCCGTTTGACGGGTGTTACCAGAACGTGGGTCTGGTAGCCGTCGGACACTCTCTGCCGCCGTCTGCTATCACCGAGATCAAGATGTTCTCCAACATGTTCATGTTCAGAGCATCTCTGGACCTCAAACTCATCTTCCTCGATGCAAGGTAGGAAACGTTATTTACATTAAACAACAACTTCTGAAATTGTTTCTAAAACATTTAAAGTAATTTTTGTGGATGGAGATACATTTTCGCGGGTTACTGGTACCTCTACTTTGGACCTCGTGAATATATCACCGCAGGCGCAATGACGTTCTAGCAGAAAAAAGAAACATTTACGTTAAATACAAGTCTGGTTTCCTGGAGATAATCATATTAAATAGACATGACATTTGTAGTCAATCAAACCTTGATACATGCATTTCAGAGTAAAATATTCATGATCCAAAAACATGACGAAAATATACAAAACAAAATAAAAAGCCAGAAAAACATTGCGATTCCGTGAGCAAAAAAATTCAATGAATATTAAAGACACCCAATACACATGCATATTTACACTGCGATGTTATGAAAAATAAGCCATGTTAAACATGGGCTCCCAATTCACATAGGTAAACCTCAGCTTGATCAATGACCAGTTTCAATATAACGACATGTGGCAATATCTTTTACATGTTAATCATATTCATTGCAAATATTTTAAGAGACAGTTTCAATGGCACAAGCTATAATTAATTCTGTCTTGTACACAAATATATGCTATGAAAGTAAAGATAATATGTATAGTTGGCTAAATTTTATCTCCTTATCTTATTGCCTGTTAGAGACGTTTGAAACGTATTGTAGCTAGTCAAGTTTGGTCTTTGCAAATTGGAAGCGAGAAAATTCGGATAATAAAAAGCAAAATTTTTAGATAGTATGAATTCCAGATTTCTTCTTCGGAACTTGAATTTTTGCCATTAAAGGCTAAAGAAAGATGGACTGTTTTGACCTCGGGTAGTGTCGGGTATCCTTTTTTGTTCCGGATCCAAACTTTCAAATGCAGTCTTTACCATCTTTTTTTTATCAATTTTAATTATCAATTTTAATTAAAGTAAGATAAAATACAAAAAGTCTGTGTGACCATTTGGCGTTTCGTGCCTTAAAATGCGGTAACATTTTCGCTGAAGTGAAGCCATTTAGTTACCATTCAAAGGTAAACTTAAGAAACTAAATGCACTTGCGCAGAGAAAATTGTTAATCACAAAAGGAAAACCAAGACGGTTACTATCTTTAGTCATTGTCCATTAAATGGACACTATTTCCATGTGAAGCATTGATTTAGACAAAAGGCTCCATGACAGAGCCAATAGAAGGACCCATACACAGGCAGCCCAATGTCCGAGCCCAGCCTGATGGACTATGTAAATACGCATCAGTCCTGGGCAAATATTACCGCATCAATTTGCATGATGCCGGCAGTCCATCGATACCTTTTATGTAGCTTGTGTATATAGAAACATGAAAACTACAGATAGAAGTTGAAAGGACCTTAGATTGGGTTTGTGAGTAATAGGAGAGTCAGTTGCGCCAGTTTTGAAGAGATATTCGGGCCCTGGGTTACAGGAATTTGTGAGATCGAGAGTAGAATGAGACCGGACTGGGGAAAGGTTGGTAGTTAAGAGGCTTGGGATGAAGCTTGAATATATACTATTCCCCATGGAAATATATTAGATTTGGCCAGTTTGTCAACATTAATTTTGAAAAAAGGTGAGCTTTTTAAATCTGACCATCTCTACTTTGGTACCTTTTTTGGAACTTGGGGTCCATTATGAAAGAATTTAGTGGATATCCAATCTGAGATTTAAGTGCAACAATGAGAGCTTATTACACATTTGAGCGTTATCATTATTAAGTTTATTTGACCATTTTAGATAATTCTGCACCATTACTCTTGAAAATAAAATGGAATAAAGTGTAATATGGTGCAATTCTGCAATGAAATTTTGATTACAAAATTTGAATGAGTTTCTATACATTTGTCGATAAGCGACATTTATGTGCTAAATGGAAAGAGATCTTAGTGATTTAAAAGTTTCAGTATGTACAGTTTGATTTTACAGTAATGTAGACTATAAAATGTAAACATCAAATAACCACAGTGATTGCCTGGTCGATTTCCCCAGCAACATACACAGGGTATGGAATCGGATATGAAATTGCTTTTCAAGTAAATCTGTAATTGAATCTATGTACATCTATAATCATCACTTTAGTTGTATGTAAAAGTATAATTTTATTTATATGCCAAAAATTGAATATGTGAATCATTGTCATTATATTTTAATGAAAAAAGTAAATTACAGTTTACTATTGAAATTTCTCACCACTGTCATAATGTTCTTCCAGGGTTTTGAATATTTTATTTTAAAATCAAGTCTCATTCCTACTCAAATAAATTTATCAACATCATAATACAAATGGCCTTTAATTACAATAGTCTACTATTTTTATACTGCCCAACTGCAGCTTATTTTAATTATGATCATAACAATGTTGTCATTGTCAATGTTAGACCCTGTACCGTGTACTGACAGTACAAAACACATCAGGGCCTGTCCCATCATCATATATGGATAAAACACACGGTGTATTGATATAGTTCACAGAGTACAGAATAAAACTATCATAAGCTGCAAACACGGATAAATTTCATAAAACAAACTTGTGGCTGCAGAGAAAGGGAACCGCAACTGTGACAGAGAAACATGCTGGGAGATGCAACAAATATTTCAATGTGTACATTTTTAAAATTGGGTATTGGTAAAATGTTTTCAATTGCCAATGAAGAGCGTTTTCATGACACTATATTTTACATCACAAGCAGTGATATCATAATCAAGGTACAGAAAATACAATATTACAAGAAAACAGACGTTGTCCTTGCAATACATCCCATTCATTTCTAACAATTAGCAATAACTAATGACGAATACAACCCAACCCAAATAAGCAGACTGAATTAATGAAACAACAACAATACACTACATTTTAACATGATTTGCCGACGACAGACTGAACAAAGGTTTGATATTTAATGACAAAATTCTCTTGGGAAGGTTTTGATACTTGTCTCAGTAGTGAGACTTGCATCCAAAGTTACGAAACTCCAAACAAGAGACAAACACAGGACGGTTTTGTCGATCCCGTCTGTTTGCTAAATGATGAAACTCTTTGTAGAGTACACATCATACCCCAAGTGAATTATCCCCTCGATATCCCTTCCATATATGCATATGAACTATAGGGTTACAGACAGCAGGGTGCAGACTTTGCAGGCAGTTTACCGTATCACGGTAGAGATTCAATTCCCATCTCAGACCCCAGTATGGAACAGATAATACGTTCAGGAACACGTTTTCTGACTGTAGATATGGCAACTGTATAAAATCAACAATATCAACAATATTCAAATAACATCTTAAATCTGGAGAATAACCAAAAGCCCTACATAGATACAACAGTATACAGCAAATAGACCATCTCGAAGGCATAACCTTTGAGATCGGACATAATGATCATCGATACTTGAGCAAGAATGCAATGTTGCCATGTTGCTCCAATTATTATGTAAAACCTTATAAGGAGGGAATTATTAGCTTTTTTCAGATTCATGTCAACGGTAATTAATTAATACTGCTTTCTGTTAGCTGTCATTGTTCTTTAAGTCATTTTTTTCGATGTGTAACATCTAAAAATATATTTACACATTCCAAGAAACAATATTTGTCACATGGTCGATGTTGAATCAGAATTACTTCTTGATTTTGCACCTTGAGAATGTCGGAGTGACTCTGGCCTTGTTTAGGTTTGCATCAAACATGGAACAAGGCGATGTTTGCGCTTCCATGTAACCTAAACTGGATCTGGGGGATTGGATGATCATCTGCCTTGTAAAAATCTACTTCCATTGTTGGATTCGATACCGAACTCTTGTTTTCTGAATCTTGCTTGTTTCACACCGTCATGGTGGTGTAACGGTTCAAATTGCCTTCAGATTATGTTGACTGGCCCCACCACTTCAACACAGCAACGCTTCTTATGTCATTTCAACACAAGACACATTTCTGAATAAAACCCAATCATGGTTACCTTCGTAAACTTTGTATAGAAGTATCTTTGCAAGAAGCGGATACTTGCACTGACTGAACAATCAAACCATGTGGTGACCACAGTGGTACCAACCAATTCTGGCGGTATGTTAAAGGTTTTACTTTGGATAGGTTCCATGCTAACTTGAATTACCGAATCAACCTTGTTAAAATTAGTAAGACACAGCGACATGACGTGCATGGCATCTGAATCCTTACATTCACAATTATTTACTTTTGTGGAAAGAATGTCTGAATAAAAAAAACGCACCTACAGGATTTGTTTCTCCATTATTGGCATTTGTCTAATGCGTTTCAGCTTCATTAAATTTCATCAGAAATTGATTTGGTATCGTATTGAGGTCATATGAATAGTCAGTGTTAGGTCTATTTGCTAAACTTGACTGAGACTTGTTTCATCCGAAATATATTGAACTACTTTATGTTTCTAAAATCATTATTGATATGTTTGTCTGTCTGTATGTCTCTCTATATAACATGACGTATTCTTTATCCTTTCATTACAGAGTAGCTCAGTTGACTGGCTATGAACCACAAGATCTCATAGAGAAGACTCTCTACCACTACATCCACGCCTGTGATATACTACATATGCGCTATGCCCACCACACATGTACGTTACCAGCTTGTCTTTAAAACTAATTTCAACAAATTTACATTTTCAACTGGTGTTTTGCTTAGTTAAGGTTTTCTCAATTAACCTTACCCGATTTGACCAAATCAGTAATAGGATTATAATATGGATATTCTGGCAACAGATTACATATTTGGGGGTTTTTTTTCATAAACGCAATGAATTTCTACTCCTACTCAGGTAAACATAATTTCAAGAATGCGAAAAACAACAACTTAGTGTAAGCTTTAGTTTTGGTGGAAACTGTTGTCATTCTTTCAACGTAATCTCTGACATTTCAGTGTTACTCAAGGGTCAAGTAACGACTAAGTACTACCGGTTCCTGGCTAAGGACGGAGGGTGGGTGTGGATGCAGAGCTACGCCACAATAGTGCACAATACGCGCTCATCCAGACCGCACTGCATCGTCAGCGTTAACTACGTTCTAAGGTACGGAAACAATAGCACCAGTCAGTTGAACTGATTCCCTCTAACGTACAACGTGTATCGTATTGAAATGCTGGATATTTCAGTTGTATTGAGTGGAATATTATGAATCTTCAATGTGCTATCCACAGCACCGCAAACCCCATAAATCCCCATTCGGTCGCTGTTTTTATCCTTTTTGGCACAGAAAAAGTAATGCTCTGTATTTCTGTGGCTCGTCAGGTCTGAGATCTGCAATATAATTTAGAAGATTCTTCCTGCACCACTTAAAATATGTCTTACTTCCAAAATAACTTAATTTGACGTAAAAGAGATTAATTGAATGGAATCAATATAACTATTTTCTTTTCGTTTGAATCTGAATAACAGTTCTAACATAACTTCCAAGGAATGTTTTTAATGAGAAACCTGTAAGTTTTTGGGATTACATTTTCAAATGAGGACAACATTTCTGGGACCTTAAAGCTTTCTTGCCATTGTATTTCTGAGGTACTGTAAGATATCTTTGATGTTAAATGACAAAGGTCAACTCAAAATTTGAAAGCCATGTTTTCGTTGCCTTATTGTGTTAATGTGCATTTCCATGCAAAGAAAACCTTTCATCCAATGTGTTGACACAGTCCTTAAGTTTAATTTGCACCTCAGACGCTCTTGTATTGATATATTTAAGTTCATTACACGTTGAAATACACAAGCACAGAGGCAAAGAAGTGAAGTGAATGATTATGGTCAGAAACACTTGATAATAAGAACCAGAAATGTTTTCATGGCTCTTCATTTTTTGAGACAAAGTTCGCACAAACTAACTCTACTTCTACGCCAAAATTACTTGTAGTTACAAATCGTTTTCCCCTAGCCTAATTTGGGTGAATCTTTATGCGAGGTCTAATGACATTTTGGTCGGGTGTGACACTTATTTCCTGCAAACATCCAGGGCATTTTTCCGTTCACAGTTCACTCACTCTTATTAATGGACTCTTTTTCATCGTACCAGATCAAATTTATTGACTAACTTTCCCAAAATTCGAAGTACAAGGTGACTGTTAAGAAGCAAGCAGAGTGACAAAACAGATGTGGTTTTTGATGCACTCAACTTTGCTTAAAGGACAACCAAATATATGGTTAAAGATTTTAGAGGCAGATCCAAAGTGGTTGAGTGACAACCTTTAGCATTAAAGAATTCCATTTCAATTTTGAGTTAAAGAACAAATTTCTTACAAAACATTTATGTGTACAAAATTTTGTGAAATTATGTACTAAATTGATCCGTGTAGTCTAGTTACACAAAGTCGAACTTCCTGATCGTAGCATGTGGAGCAGGTCAGTGATCGCAAATTTCTTCTCAAAGACATTTAAGGCAATCAATTCCTTCTGAACATATTATTGAGTGAAAAATACCTACTTTTTATATTTTCTGAACATCAATTACAAAAGAACAAGACAAGAGGAAGGCTTTTTTCCATTCCAGATACAAATGACATATTACAAAAAAAACCCTAAAATACATTTTATAACAAGTTTACTGACCCTTTCTGGATCAGTAAAGTGCACGCATTCCAGGGATGAGCAGATGACAATGCCTAAAACGTTATTGACTCGACAAACACTGAGAAATGTCCATAACTTTGAAACACTTTGTTTGTTACTGGTGTACATATATAACATTATAAGGTAGAAGAAAGTGGTAGCAATGTTGACAGAGAGCAAAGTGTGATCATCGACTATTTTACAAAGTACGCAAAATGTATGGGAGGTTACTCGGGTCAAAATGAGTCAACTTAGGCAGTACAAACAGTAAAAATATGAAATTGTAAAATGACAGTCGCAAAAATGGGTACATTATCCATAGCAAAACAGAAATATAACAAATAAATGGTTCACGCTAAACAGCCATGTAAAAAGGTCTAGTGTGAAAAACAGTGTTTGAAATTTTCAACATATCAGAGACATCTGGTCACCTTCTAAAAGGACATGACTAATTTATTCAAGTTTTAAAATTTGACTGAATATTTGAAATAAACAAAACCACCCAATTTTTGTGCAAAACGGTGTACTAACACTTCTATTGAAATTTTCAAGGAATTGATTTAAATTTTCGAGTAATCAAAGAAGCCTGCGTGTAATCGAAACTTTTCTGGTTAAAAATTACTCACGAGGTGATAAAAATAAATTTGCCTATCTGCTGAGGTAACTGAGCTTGCGTAGTCATGGGGTTCTTTCATACATATTCAATTTGGATCTATTCACGAAAGTCCTTACCATGACTTAGCCAGGGAAAAGTAATTATTTAAGTGACCAGGCTTGTGAAGCAGTGTCAACGTTAAGTTAAACAATAGGATAATTTTTCTGTGTTAAAGTAAAATGCATATTATATGTATCTTTTTTATTTCCAGTGAGGTTCAAGCCAAAGATCTGCAACTGCAACTGGACCAAATCGTCATCAAAGAAGAATCTCCGTATTCACTTAAGGAGAGCGGGCGCAGCGGCAAGTCAAAGTCCTCCAAGAGCAAGGCTCGGCGCTCCCCGTACCCAACCGTCACTGCCCCGGAGTACACGGCCGAGTACACCGCAGGCAGCTCCGGCGAGAGGTCCGCTTCGACGTACGACTACAGCAGCAGTGAAATGACATTGCACCAGATGCAGTCGAGTTACCCCAGTATAATGTACCCGCACGGGACGACCAGCCAGGAGGGCATGGAACGTTATGGAGCCTTCTACCCCTCCGCCTATGGTCACCCCGGGTTTTATAGTGACAGTACAGTGGGAATGTACTCTTCATACCACAGATATTTTGACGGGACAAACGCATACGCGACGGCCGCAAGGGGACCTTATGAGGATAGATATTATGCTACGAAAGACACACATAGTGGTGCAGGTACCTACCCAGGGTATGTGACCTCGAGCTCTCAGGCAGCAGCAATAGCAGCACAAGAATCTCCCAGAACTGGTCAAAGTGAGTCCAGGGACTCGTACAGGGGTACAGCCACCGGGTCCTCGGGTAGTGCCACCGCCGGTGACACAACAGGATCCAGCGGGGGCAATAGCACAGCTGCCACGGGACCAACAGGCAATACTCAGCAGTACGATTGCTCCATCCAGAACAGTCAGTGTTCCCGTTCCAGTAGTAGGGACACCAATTATAATCAAACCAGTCATTCCCAGGGGACCCCTGTCTACCCGACTCCGTATAGCAACCGTTCCGAGTCCTCCGCCTCAGATGTGGACGTCACCGAGGATTATGAGAAGCGACACGGACACGCGTTGTCCCATCGGAACCACCACGATCGTTCCAATTTTTCGGACAGCCTAATGGAGGCAGTCAGGGTGGCCGAGGACAAGAAATACAAAGAGAACTGTAGGGAGACTTCGCAAGCGAACTCAAATCCTCTAACAAATGGTGATTCCAAAGAATCAGTCGCAACAGCAGGACACAACAACCACCAACAGCAGCAACAACAGTCAGTGATCATGCGCAGACAATCAAACTCAACCCTCACAGATCTTACCTCCAGAACAAATGACCAAAGTTTGGTATCAGCCAAGCTGCACGCAGCAACAAATGCTATAGATGACTCCAGATCTAAGTCACTGATGGACAGTAGTAGAATGAACTCTTTGGCATCATCTTACAGCCATTGTAATTATGATGCCTACAAACAAAGTTCATACCACACAGGTCTTCAGTCATCCAGAACATACCCAATGATGCCCCAAGCTGGGTACACAAGTGTGATTGTGGATGCAACACAACAATATCATCTAGCCAATGGTTATGCCCATTGATGATGTTATTGAAGGGTATCTTTAGGATGTTCCACATTAAACTGGATGAACCAGGAAAAGGATTCTCAGTCTGACAACAAATAGTGATCTCCCATTCTGGTGTGATGTTCCAGAAAATGACTTTTTGGTTATCACATGATATCCTTAAGATAAGGACATTCTGGAGGTGGCCATGAATTAACTTCTGAGTAACTGAAGGAGAAACTTAGAATATTCCAGTGCAGTTATGAAAACTGGAACTAAATGCTTAGGCATGTGCTAGTCCAAACTGCACAGTGATTCCGATTTTGATCAGTTACCTCTGGATTCTCACGCTACAGAGACAGGGCCTGTCCAATTAAACTGTTGTAAAATAAAATGTGGATTTGCATAAACTACTTCTGACAATCTGTGTATTTTTGGTACATGTTACTCTATAATGTTTGTACATATTGTAAATGTTATGTGTTACCTTTTTAATAATGTTATTATTTAAATGAATGTCCCTTTTTCTTTGGATGTACAAAGCGAAAAAAAGAAACTTGTCGATGCGTAAATGTATATGTTGAATTAACTCATTGTCTCTCCAATAGAACATATTATCTACAAAGTAATTTCAATGTTTTAATATGCTGTTACTTAAAGTAGACATAAATCTAGTTAAAATATATTATAATTAGGGTTAATTTATTTTTTCTGTGTTGTTCAGATAATCACTTATTTCTGATTTATCTGAAATGACGAAAATATGCACCAGGCAGCTTCATGTGGGTTAAATTTTGCAAAATAAAGTGTTACCCCCTGAAAATAAAATGTTCTGGCCCCATTCATTCACTAAAAAGCTAAAAGAAATACTTCATAAGTTCATCTCTCAACAAAATAAGAAAGTCTCTCGAACTTAATTCTACTTTGTTGACATACAATGATCAACGATCCTTCGTGTTTTGTGATTTCTTTATTTAAGTCCGACCATTAAGATGGTTTATTTATTAATAACCACGATTTTATCTGATGACCAGCCTGTGTGGTGCTTAATGTATTGTTCATGGTTTGATAAATAAGAAATGACCAAAGAAAACAAAGTTGTAGATGTGTTAGAAAAAAAG
This sequence comes from Haplosyllis anthogorgicola, assembly GCA_038406195.1. Taxonomy (NCBI): domain Eukaryota; kingdom Metazoa; phylum Annelida; class Polychaeta; order Phyllodocida; family Syllidae; genus Haplosyllis; species Haplosyllis anthogorgicola. Next base: position 7,261 of record JBCAUI010054443.1, on the reverse strand, counting down.
TAGCTAATTGTGAACACAATTAATTGTGCGGTAACTTTACTTTGCAAAGTAAGAATAATTCGGTTATAATTACAAATTAGGAAATATAGAAAGCTTAGTTTCACCGGAATAACTATTTAAATTTCATCATTTGTTAAAGACCCAAGGTATAAGAAATTAGAATATTTCAGTCACGATGTGTAATATCTTTATTCAACTACAGTCAATGGTTAATTCTTAAATAAAAGTATCAAAATAGCAGTTGTTTGCAACGTGTTATAAAAATTAATTGAAAAAAGAACAGAATGCCATCCCGACATTCATTGTGCAGTGTCCACATAAATATAGGTATATTGGCAATGCCGTGGCACAATCAATGAAAACTGTTGTTCTTAAGGTGATCTGTATTTCCTGATATGTGACTTCATCTAAATTTGGGAACAATACACAGAGAGCCCATGAAATACCATGCCATAAGATAAGAAGCTGCCAAATTATTTATCTAGGAAATAAGGAACAATAGTTGCACCAGGAAGGACCAAGTGTGCACATATTTTTTCATATCAAATTACCAGAAAATGAAGGGTGATTTAAAACCCATTTATATTAGCTTCTTAAACCCAATACAATCAAATACATCATTTCATGGGCCATGTTTTTCCCTACTGAAAAATGCTCTTTTCATACCTTTCACAAGAATTTGATAGGAGAGATGTGTTTTGGTAAGGCTTTAGAGCCCATTGACTGCAAATGGTACACCATTCACACCCAGTATGAAAGCATATCAAAATATTGGCATAAATTACCCATGCTTGAGCAGCCCTACTCAAAGACAGAATAACATACTTGAACCAAAGGGAAGACTTCCTTTTCTCAACAAGCTTCTATTGGGTTTTTCATTACAAGTTTGATTTATACAAATCTGTTTAGGTTCTGGGCAGGAAGTACTTAAAATTGTGTGCATTGTAATTAAAATTTATTCTTGGAGCACATCTGGGTGGAATGGGGTTGGGAAGGGTGGGAAAGGGGGCTGGGAAAGAATCAATTTCTAATGGTAGAGTAACATGAACTGGGAGGAATATAATTGGCATTTTAAAGGTACAAAAATTAATATGTCAAATTTAATAAAGTTCAAGAAAATGTCGGTATGAATGCATCGCGTGGGCAAAAAGTTTGACACTTTACTTTTAACAAAAATGCAGCCATGTTTTAGTAAAGAGCTATTGGGTGAAAGTCGTAAAGTTTGGGGTAAAATGTCTTCAAATCAAAGATTGACTGGAAATGTTGTCACAAATATCAATTTAATACAACGAGTATGGGTGCATAATTTTAGATAAAGTTGTACATGAATACAATTGTATTCGATTGTCTCTCCGTTTCTATTTCTAATTTTACATCAAAACTTCTTTTTATTTTGTAACCCAAATATTACATTTCATAAATTAAAATATAATTTTGGGTACCACATGAGGATACATTTGATGAAAAAGTAACACGGTTTTAACTTTTAGTATCTTGTTGGAACAAAGGTGACACCTAGCGTCATTTTACACCACCAGATGTGGTGATGCTGGCCTCTTTTTCAGGCAATACTAAATAACTTGTACATTCAATTGATAAGCAATAGAGTAGAACAAAAATAAAACATTGAGATGTAGTTTATGTTTATAAGGTATTGTGAGTAAATATTTCAACAGGGGAAAATAATTGCAATCAAGGAAAGAGAGATGTAGAGAAGATGGGAAGGGTCACTGCTTTCAAAGAAATGAGAGGCAATAGAAGAGACATGGGATCCATGTCAAGGCATCTCCTGATGAATTTCCAAGCGACTTCCAGTAACAATTTGCATACATGGGCACGTTTAACCAATACCTAGAGACCAAGACACACTTCTCCATAATTACAGCCAGTTGTGTTTTGTGGATAAAAAGTAAAAGGGCACTTAGAGGCAGATCGAATCACAAGAAAGCCCAATCCATCAAGGAACATGTGGTTACATACATTAACGTAATGGATTGTTACGGTAGGCCCGCAGAGGACAGATAGCGACCTAAAATGGCAAGTTCGTGCCACAAACAATGGCGACGGGTACTCTCGTGTTCTGAGCCACCACTCAGGGGCCGCAGTAGATTAAGTGCGGGACGGCACTAAGAGGATTTTCCCGCTTTTTTCACCAACAGAGCCTGTGTCAAGGGCTAACATCCGTTTTCCTCTTAATTTTTGAAAACTACCCTCGGAAGAAACTAATTTAATGATATTAATTTGACAGAGTGGGTCAAACAACTCATTAATCAAATTGATGTGGAGACTGAGGGAGAAGACAAATTTTCCGAAAGAAGCGTTGGGTACAAATATAACTGCTGCGTTGTGTGTTAGAACAATAGAAAAGTTATTTATGCCACATTCATAAGAATGACAGAGCTAACACTGCAATTGTGATTCATCTGGTGCTGCACAAATAATGTGACGGATAACAGTGAAACTAACGTCCATCAACCTGTATTGCAGTTCACCATACCATCACAGAAGCTACCTCTTTGCGACAGGACGCTACCTATATTATCATCATTTTATTTGCACTTAACTGCTATTGTAAACATCTGAACTTAAGAATCTTTTGCTCATTTTTAAACCTTTACTAATGATATATAATAAGATGTTCCTTTTCACAAGGCCTGTAATTTTTAAGACGAACTTGTCTTTATTCTAGACTTTGAAGAGAAAATAATGATTTTAAATCTTCAATTTGGAACTCAAATTTCGGTAGGTAACAAAAACAAATGTGATACTTTGGTTGTGGCATTTGTTTATGTCTACAGGATTTAAAGTTTAAAAGGAATGCCTTTCGTCAGATCAAGGATTGACATATTATTCCAAAAACAAGGTCACCCTAGGGTTATGGTGACCAGAAAAATACATTGTCCTCCCATGCGGATAGTGGACGTTCTGCGAACATGATTCTTTACTAACTGGACTACAGATTTCATTATCAACTAGTTCGCTGTTTTTAGTGCAATGTTGTGATCCTCTTTACAAGTTCACTATAAACTCATTTCAAAAGAATAATATTGTTGTCTGTTAACAAAAATCGACAGACAACTAATACTCAACGGCAATCACACTAATGACCAAAGTAAAGGATCAAATTAACATAATATTTGAATTACCATTAAGGGGGCTCATTATATTTTAAACAGATACCAATTAAATGTTTGCTGAACATGGCAAATTCTGTTGTTCTTTGTGGGATTCTAGCATTATTACCATTTCGGTTTTTGCTGATCAAATGTTGAAATGATTGGTTTAAGTTGTTGCGTTAATTGCAAAGCCATTAAAACGTGATATGGGACATACCCAAGGAATATTGCCATCTGTTTTGATAAGTGTAAATGTAATCCTATGTATTGTGTTGACGCAAAATACTAGAATCGTGAGAAATACTTTAAAATGTTTGATTTTTATCTTAACACAGGTGCATAAGTAAACACATAGACCGTTAAGGTGTAAAACCCTTGTGTACCGTATTGGGTAAAATGTTCACTTAGGGATGAATAGATCACTCCTACTTAAGATGTACACTCACGGTAAATTGACGAAAGTTTGTAAATTTGAGAAATAAAACGGATAATGATAAAGTGTTTACAAGGGATTAACGTTTCTGCTTTTGTAGATGAGTTATTTTTATTCAGCTTCATCATGAGGGGTATACAATTCAAGAGGAAAGAAAAGAAAAGAAGAAAAAAGCAGTGCATGCAGTTCATTATTTGTGAGTTTTTTCTTATTTGTCAAACAGTATTATTTCACGCGGTGTCGTCCAATAAAGCAGGAACAGCCCAGCGTAGCAGCGTGATTTGAAAATGAAAATGAAGTAGCACGAACCGCTCAAGAATAGTCACTGTAACAGTTTCTGAATATTCATGCGATGTAATATATAATGCTCCAAACGGCTTACCCTGGAAATGTTTTGATCTCTGTGCAATAGCAGTTAAAATGTTTTACCGTCTCTCACTATCCATACTTGGATAAAGAAGGGAACCGGTGTCTCGAATTCTGAATAAAATTTCTCTGTGCAGTGTTGCGACCTAAAACGGTTTGTACAACGCCAACAATAACCCAGCGCCATCTACAGTAACTGCAGCGTGGCTTCCAAGGAAAATTGTGGATTCTGCAATGAAGAAGCCGTGTATAACAGCACTCACACAACATTGCTGGAAGGACGAGCGCCCCCTCGGACAGCTCGTTTGTCTTGATTTCCTGGGGTTTGCCCATATCTTATCAAATTTTGACGGACTTTTAATGGGATGCTCTATCCAACGACAAGTCATGGATCTGCCACTGCAAAACGACACCACTCACAATTCTCCAGCCTGAACGATGATCGGATAATTGAAATTGAATGAAGGATCATCGACACATTGAACAAATGATTACAATAATGTTTCAAATAATTTTTGGCCGCAGAATTGACTCATACATGGACCTTATCAAGATATGAAATGTAGAATAAAACCCCGTAGAAATGATAGTTTTCTCATCAAATAGCTCGTAATGCTGATGATCCAACGACATAAACTTATGATCGATGATCCCGATCGATTCATCGATTCATCATGAATCAACGCAGCCTCAGTTCTCTCCACTGTCATCATCTTTCAGCTGAAAGCAGTTGATTCTGAATCGAGATTTAAATCGGATTCTACAGTAACAGAAAATATTGGAAGGTTTTTGTCATAGCCATCTTTGCTATGTTACCAGACCGTTAAACAGAATTTCGGTAATGGAACTTCAATTTGACTGTATCTGGTCTTCATTAGGTCAAATATGTTTCTGAAACGATCGGTCAGTATATAAGCTATAAGCTACGCAAATGTTACCTTCCCACCAAAAGGGGATACTAACAGAAATATTAGAGAAAGTAACAACATTTACCCTTCAAACCATGTGGCTCATGCTCAATGGTCAGTTCCTGACAATAGCACAGATAGGTAAGGCTTCCGCTAAAGAAATTAAGTCACTTTAATTCAGAATCTGTAAAATACATCTCGACAAAATACGCCATCTCTCGATAATAATTGCACCTGTTCCGAACATTATGAGCGATTCTCTGAAGTCTGCATAAAGTTCATCATAATTAAATGGTCAGTTGTAGTTTTATCACAAATATCTTTTACATCTAGAAACATTTCTTCAAAGCAAATGGAATAAATGAAGAAGCACTAATGAATAAGCCTTTTCAATCGCCCAAAACGAAGGATGGAAAAAAACAGAGAAAAATTGAGCGCAGCACTCTTTGTGTTCAACAGATTTAACGTAACAGAACATATTTTTAGTTTATATTGTTTATATTAACTAGGTAAATCCGTCCTTTGGACGGTTTCCCTTCCTCCCATAATAATAATGGTGTTTCTTCTTTTTTAAAGGAAATCTTGTGTCTACCATGTGCTTTTATTGACTTGATTTTCAGACAATGAGGATCTCCCCTGAGACCTCATTAACATAAATTATTTTGAACAGGGCTTGTCCAATCACACAGTAGAATATTGATTGTGGGAAGATCCTCCTTATCAAATCAGAGGACAGGAGACAAAAGATGTTTGGTAGGGTGTCAGCAACGTGACAGAAATTTTCCTTCTAATCTTTAATAGTATGATCCCCAGCAATTAAATTTATAGCAAATGTCTTCGAAGCAGTTTCATGTTAACCATTTCATAAGCGAGGAAAGTAAGTGCAATGTACATAAGTGAAAATAGTGTTTCTCAAAATTTCAATGTTTGTTTGGCAGACAAAGTCAAATGTAGGCAGAGCGCTCGTGGACAAATTTTTATTCTCTAAAATTACATAAATAATTTCACAATCTCACTACCTACCCTTAAGCATTTTATTTCCTCCTTGGACAAGTTATAATTATGGGAAGGGTCAGGTAGAATACACGATCAGTTGTAAGTCATAAATTTACAAAATGTTAAGGACCGTTTTGAATGAACTTTGACCGAATGGTATTGGAAGTGAACCTGTGAATGAAAATATACTTTAGTTTATTTGGTAGAACATTACATTTGTCATTCTGGTGACCTTTTCCTTCTTCATCACTTGATTGCAGAAAGTTTCATACATGATTCTTTCGAGCAGAATTCCAAGAAAGTCCCCCTTTTTATCTCTTTCCTTAGGATCCTAGTAAAATTTATTGCCCTGAACAGGACAGTGTTTAATTTTAATAAATTTTAACGCAGGTACAGAACTGTTCTAAATTTTCACTAAAGCTTGGAAACCGTACCCGTATTCGTTTTCACATAAATATTTCAGGTAATTTGTTGCAAAAACAATACGTTGATTCTTTTGGGCCCAAATTACTTCCATAAAATAAGTACAATGAAATTAAAAAGAGAAAAAACTCTTAAACATGCGAAGTAAAGATATTTCCCAGTCATTTAAGATTCGGATATGTACATTACATTTTGCATTTTTTTGTCGCAATGGATTATTATCGTAATATTTGTCTTTACGGATTATTTTTATATATTTGGACTCGTTACCCAGTGAAAGTGACTAATATAAAGTTATAGAGATAGCACTCATTTTATTGAATTATTTACTTGAATTAGCCCAGCAGAACATGTGGAGCCGAACAGAATTATAAATCGACTTATCAGGGATATCAATTTATCCAAGATCGAGTTATCCGGTAACGTGTGTATTTGATCGACTTTTAAAACCGACAAGATTTTACATAGAGTCCAAGCTCTAATCTTCACTGAACAACCATAATAACTGCTAGATTCAACCATGCTTAACCGTGACAGTTTGGCATGCCTCAGTGAATCTCCATGAAAAGGTTAGACGGTCCGCAGACATGGTACTGACATACATTTTAAATGGGAGAACCCAATTTTAACTACATGTGGCATTTAGCTTTGACACACCTATCTATCGGTTCAGGAGATAAACACAGTAAATACTTGATTTAGCTTTTGCGGTTAACTTTTGATTAAAGTTCGCAATGTAGTACCTGAGTGGATACGATATTGTGGCTTCACCAACGATCGGGCATGGATATCTGAATTTTGCAACACGGAGTACAAAGTTCAGGTGCCTCCACATAAGAATTATGTAACTTAGCAACGAACCAAAATTCTCACAAGAATGAGGTAAGTTTACCTGTATGCACTTGAATATTGACATGTTATATTTTTGATTTAAGTCATTTAATATTGTAACGAAAAGTGTAACGCAAAATTTGTGACGCAGATTCTCACGATCACTGCCGTGGACTGAGGGGTTGTAA
>JBCAUI010054332.1:4648-20548 GCA_038406195.1 Haplosyllis anthogorgicola | reverse complement strand
GAATCATTAGCAAACCTTGTGGCCTTACTCACCAAAATTCTGACAAAGTGCAAAACATCTCTACCCTGAGTAGTCACCGCGTCAGATAATTGATAACTTTAAAATGTTAGCATGACTCTCATAGTTGCCTACATCTCAAAATGCGCTTATTGCAAGCCTGCGGTATGTTATTGTGACCCAAATCCTCCGTACTGATATTTTTTTACATTTAAACAACATTTATTCCAGACTACAAAACCAGCGACTGCGAAAATTAAATGCATTATATTATACTTTTTATCTTATCATTCCATAAATAATAATAAAATTGATTATATTTATATATCCAAAAATGAATTCCCTTAAGACGACGTTGGAGAAGAACTAGCAAATATTGCACGTAATTGGTTCTGTTACCGTTGTCCTGTATTCAGGTTTAATCATTAAACGAGATTCTGAAGCATTATTAATCCCATAACCATAACCATAGGATTTTGTTGTACAATACGGCAACTATCCTATTTTACATGTTGCAACAAGAAGAATAGACGTCTAAAAGTAGCCTGAGCTAATTAAGCTTAGTTTGATAGGAAAGTAGCATACCGGTGACAGAAATATTAGACAGCTTACATACTCTAGGTTGAAAAGAAGCTGTATAAGTGTGATGATGACAATCTTCCAATGTAATCTTCTTAAACATAGATTTTAAGTAGATGTATCTATTTCCCACTGTAAAAATAAGTGCACGTGGAACAGGGGTCATGTCGCAGCCACTGTACGCAATGGTAACCCGATTCCTCTTTTCACGTTATACATATGCTACTGGATTCGTTAAAACTACAAATAAGACCGCCTGTGAGCCATTTATGTGTACGTACAAGTATTGACCATGTGGCTGTGGACGCCAACAATGACAACGCCGAATATCAAATCATGATTGTGTAGCAGCTTAGAGATTTATGTCAAAAGATTTCCTAAGGACAAAGACGCCGCTACGTTTTTGTTACATGTAGCACTTTCAGTAATTAACAGTGTGATTGCTGACCCACCATGGTGCGTCACAAACGAAACGTGCGGGAAGTTCTGTTACAATGCGATCGCCACTGACACATTATTGTATGTCCTTGATGGAATCCATAAAGATAACTTGAGGCAACATTCAGGTGCATCAGGAGAGAAAGCAGGCTCTAATAGGTCACAATGTCATAATGTCAAAGACATTAAGGACACGTTTATTCGGAACATTCCTCGTGAATATTTCATGGACTGGCCTCTGTGCATTAGACGAGAATTTACGTGTGATTTCCTCGTACAGACCATTTCATGTTATGTCTTGCATAAACTTATGTTATCAGCGGCAAGTCTCTCTACAGAATCTTTCACATTTAACAAAACTAAACCAGATAAGTTTTTGTTCCCAAATATTGTGTTATTACAAGTGTTTCCGAACAGATATGTGTTTATTCAGAGCTAGGATTTGGTGTCATCGGGAAGGTTATCAACATGTGAGGCTTCGCAGCTTGTATCATTTCATGTATCTCGTTGTTCATCAGCTTCTGTGGCATCATCTCATCAATGACTTCCTCGCCACAATGGGTCATTCCCACGTTTGTGTTTCGGCATATTATGTGAGTATGTGAGTATAGTGCACGCCTACACGCCTGACATCATTCTACCTAGAATGAATATCGTAACAACCTGCGCACCTTTTGTTACATTGACACTCTACAGTTTCAATGTAAAGCAATACAATCAACACGACGGAATGGTGTCACATATCACAAAATTAACCATAATGTATTAATTGTGATATCCCACTTTTTCAAAGGAGGATAAAGAGCAAGTTCAGTCCAGTCCTGTGCCATTTCGAGGCTCTCCATATAATTTTTTTCGTATGGTATATATTATAAAATTTTGTCTTCTCATCAACATTTGCAGCTATACCAAACCTTTGACAGTTTCCACAGAAAAAATCTAGAAAACGCAGTACGATATTGATAGCCAAACTTAGCATTCGGTTTCACCACATACATTTTTAAACATGTTTCAACTGCAAAAACAAGCTGCGATTTCCGTTTCTTTACCGAACTAATGCCAGATCATTCATCCCATTTGTGAATATCTTCCTGTATCTTTCTGTTATTAATGATTGCATCTATATAGTCTACAAAACAGTTATGATCACCGTATAAACATAAAATTGTATACATCAGGAGGCAATAAGGGTTATATTAGGATGAACTAGCAAACTTATTAAACAGATATTACTGATATACTTACATCAAGAAACATAAGCCCTGTTGCCTTTGGGATTCTAATATGGTCTTCACTGCCGAAAAGTCCCTTCAATCCCCAACATGTAGCATTAAGAGAAACGTAAGCTTAGTGTCTGCTTCTTTAGAACATGTTTTCATGTTAAAAGGGAGCTGTCAGAGAGGATTTGGATCCAATCAACCCATGATGCATAAGCCACAATTTCATTTTCTTACACCACAGTTTTTGTAATCAGGATAGACCTATGTAAATTTATTATATCAAAAAAATACGTGGACCAAATAGTCTGTGACCTTGCTCGAACTACTTGATGTAAAAGGATAACTACAAATTCTCTATTATTGGTTTCAAACTTACGGTTGTTGTGGTTTTTTTCAGTACAAATTATGCAGAAAAGCGAGAACCTGTGTGGAGCAATATTATTTTTGGGTCTTTTAACACGTTTAATATACCACACAATTGCGCACAGGTTTGGTACATTTCCTGAATGTTCGCACCAGAATAAGGAAAAATCCAAACATAAACTTATATTTTCACTGAATCGTTCTATTTGTTGTTGTTACTATTATTATTATTGTTGTTGTTGTTGTTGAAATCGAACAAAAAACATTATTGAACCGTAACAGCATAATCAACCAAGTCAATATTGTACATTTAAATTCGTGCCCTAAATTATACAACATTTACATAGATGTGCAATTGTGAGTTGGTTCAAATATAAATTATACAACATTTACATAGATGTGCGATTGTGAGTTGGTTCAAATATGTAGCACCCTACCTTAGAATACCAGGAACAAGTGTGTGCGTGATATTGAGTACATATTTAGTAAGAAACATATTTGTACTCGCTGAGAACAAGTTGGCATTATGGGAGAAGATAGTCTAACAATGTAAACAACGTAAATACGATGCGCTGTTCATAAAAGTTATCGACGTAGCTACAAACTGGCACGAATCACTTACATTGGCAACATATTATACATTACAAATATCATGATGTTTACAGATGAATAAAACAGATCCATAAGGGTTTATATGACATCATTTGATTGTAACTTTAAAAAAACGCGTCAAAGTAATAACGGAGAAAGGTGTTACTTATGGGACATCAAAATCAAATCTAACCTTTCCGATTATACGGAATGGGCAGAAAAAATCACCTGTGTGTGTCATGTGAAGTTAAAAAATCAGGGGTTCATAATAAATTACAAATACAGTGTATCCCACTTAACTCGAACCTGTAGCACAATCCAAAAACGTTCGAGTTGGCTAGTTGTATCAGAATAGAAGTGTACGAATGAAGCTTTTCAGATGGTCGCGCGGCACTGACATGTGATGCCAAATGTCCAAAACCAGCTCATCGCCATCACCACTGTAGCACGAACGCTTATTCATTTCACACCAGTGTTGCCGCAACTTTTGAAATTCGGGAGACATTTTGTCCCTCATACCAAGTTTTTTGGGGTACATTTTCACTACAACAAGGGTCACTACGTTGAAAGTTTAAACTGTTGCAGGGGCGGATCCAGGATTTCCCGTTGGGGGGGGGGGGCGCCGGCGGCGTCCCCCTAGATCCGCTAATGTGTTGATCCACAATTGAAAATGATCACCACATGTCCTGTCATCTTGAAAAACAGTGATGTTTTTGTTGTTTCCTTAATTCGGTGTGGGAATCCCGTGTTCCCGCACTGTAGTGACGACACTGTAGTACTGCCTTACCATTGAAGCGGGCAATTATGTTTCGTAGGGCATGATGAAGGGCAGGTAAAAGAACTGATAAACCTCTATGTGACGTGTATCTATTATGAATAAGAAGAGGAGCAATCAAACATTTCCGACACAAACACTTTAGCACATCGCAAACAGCTGTTGGCAAACTTAAAATATCTAAAGTAATTTTTAAACAAATCTAGGCACTCATTAATAATAAATATTCATTCGCAGAATCAATGCATTAAAATATACAACATATATAATGGGTGTTCATTCGTACTTCATTCAAAGAAAAATTGTCAAATAAATGCCAAGTTGGACAGCTGTTCCGTAAATCAGTTATCTTTTAATAGCTTGTGAATTAACACATAAATAGCCAACAACGATGAGAAAATATTGAGAAAGTTATTGACTTGCAACCTACATTAGGACAATATTGAGTAAATTGGTGACAGAGTGGACGTTTCAGTTTATCAGTATATCTATAAATATATCATTCAGTGAATGCAATCACAACAAATCTTCCGTCTAACGTTTCCAAATCAAAATTTTCCATTTAGTTCACGAACGATCGTGCACGATTGACACCGGTGAGAGGATGGCATGACGACACATTAGCCCCGTTGCAATTTGGGATTCTTGTATGGACTTAACTGCAGAAAAATCCCTTCAATCCGCAACATTATGAGAAACGTAAGCTTTGTGCCTGCTTCTACGGAACATATGAAGGAAATGTCAGAGAGGATTTAGATCCAATCAACCCACGATCGTAACTGCTCCAAAAGTGTAATATATATATTCTGTTCCACTATGGTGACACTCGGGAAAGCGCAGCTCTAGGTCTACTGCGATACTCTGAAAGGATCGTTCATGACTCGGTAACAATTCGATTCACTCGTTTGTTGCACGGGTTAAAGCGCAAATAACCATGAAGTATTGTCTGGATGTACACCATCACTGATATTACGTATCATTCCTTCTCTTTGCGTTAGAGTTATGAATCTAAACTAAACATTATACATTAATGATATCCGTATTCGCTCAAAATACATGCACATATATCAAAGGTAGTTTCTGCTCGACTTTGAACTTGAGTACCACCCAGTGCTTGTTGATGAAGACTCATATCCAGTGCTATTACAAGTATCCGCACTGTAGATACAACTATTTTGTCTATGAGAGCCCCCATGGGAGATAGTGATGATGTTCACAAATAAAAGATTCCAATCCAGTTCGGGATCGGTACCCATTCCTACATAGACTATCTGCTTCTCTATCCACCGAGTTTCAGCACACCCTTCACAAATCCATGATAAGGTAAGACAGATCCGTGTTTTTATCTCGGGTCTTGGTGCACACAACCTCAGGTAAGCTTGGTAAATATGTAAGTCTTTTCACAGCTACATAAATTGAATAAAATCAAAATAAAGACCTGTGCGTGTAAACGCTAACAAAGAAATTGTGCAAAGCACCAATGCAACATCTGCTTGATAAACCCCCCCAAGTCATGAATGTAAGTTACGTAAAACCAATGTCTTGTACGTGATTATGGAACTTTAATGTGTACTTTAATTTCACCATTAAGTTACGCCGGTACGAAAAATAATTGTAAAGTATGTAAGATATTTTGCTGACATTTGCAACTCTCAAGTTTTCCATTTTACCTGCATCTACGTGTAATTAATTGGATGACATCAAAGAGACGCAAGGATATGGAGCCTCCTGTACCAGATTCCTCCAAAGGGCATAATGTGACAGCTTTTTGCTTGACACAGTATCCTTTTGTCAATACTTGGGCAAATGAGCACCACATTTTACATATACATCCAGAAACTTGATAACAAGTTGCTACAACTGAAAAGTTCTAAATTAGACTCCTGAAGACCCATCTGCCCATCCAATTCCAAAAGCTTAAAAACCAAAATGTCGATTCCGGAATGTAGCAAAATATCTCTTCTGGATATCGTTATCAGCACACAAAAGAACAGCAACTAATTCTATCTGTTAAGACAATATTTTTCAAATGACTTACCATTGTTGTTATCTGAGGGAATTAACCACAAACTGCAATACATTTCGTATGTGAATTATAATATTGCGGAAGAACAGTTCGTTTTTGTTTGGTGTGTTTCTGATAAAAAATACAGGTGTCGATTCCTTTCCTTTTCAAAATTATATGCAAAATTTGAAGTCCACTTGCACACAAATTCCTCTTTATTTTGTGTGAAGCAGTGAAGCAACTGTCACAGCAAGCAAGTACTTCCGTCTAACTTCTGAATTATTTTCAAATGAATCGAAACAACATCTGTCATTAATATCTTCAAAGTCCAATAGGCAATTGAACACTTTGTTCATTAGCATTCAGTCCACAACTGAAGTCCCAGCAGTAGTGAAAGTACTTTAAATAATTAAAACAAATTGTAAACATATTGTCCTATTTGGTTATGAATTGAAAACAAGTTATTCGAACAGAATAAGGTTCATTCAGTGAAGTCCTAATCACAGAAACAGTGCTTTTCAGCTCTTCAGCTGCTGTACAAGGGTGACTGGTTTTGAAGCGACCATTAAGCTGAAATACCTTTGTCGATACCTGTCAGTTTGATAACAGACGGGAAATAAATTATGAATGAGCAGATTTTCATAAATTAGAGTCATTCCATTACATATAAAAGAAATCGAATATTGTCATAGCAGTCGATTGGCAAATTGGTCTGTAGAGAATTGCTACATTGTATTGTGCTGCCGACTTAATTGTGGTTTAGGACGTTTTCATCAGGTGATTAGATCTCGATATAACCTACAAAATTGCACTAAAAAAGAAATGTTTCCACAGGTTCTGTTGACTAACCCAGAGGCAAAATACACAACGCATAATTATCCAGTGTAGGTCCAGCGCCACAGGGAACGAAGCTGTTGGTAAATATACCACATTAACCCTCATGCTGCCGAGCAAAAATTGCCGTTCTCCTTATCCTGCCATTTAGCACAAAAGTCTATTTTTCCCTAATGACCCTTGAATACCAAGTGTAACAATATTTTATGCACCTACTTTCAGCTGTCCAAGCTGCCACTTGTGACAAAAGTTTCATTTGTTTGTACATACTCCCAAACTTAATTTTCGGTTCTTATTTAGCATCCAAAGGGGTTATTTTTATTCATAAAAGTCATATCTAGAATGTGCTTCCATCTACTGTATTTTTTGTCCAAAACACCTGCAATGTTTCGGCAAATTTGCATTAAAATGTCACTATGCAAACATGCACAGAAGGGAACTGCATGTATGACCTACATACGGGTACTCATGTTCTGCGGGAAAATAAAATTGTCCCATTTGAAATGGAATACATTCCTCCGAGTAATGCAGAGGATAATGACTATGATGCTGATGAATTTTTATTATACAGTACAAATGAACCTGAACAAATATTCGATTTTTCACATGATCAAAGGGATAATGTTCAATACACAACACTTGAAGCCCACCAAAACTTGTTGAGTGAACATGTGGTTGAATCACCACCCAGCCATGTCAACTGTACACCTCAACAGCCTCTGGATCCAACATTGAGTCCCATGGACGCTGCAGCTGAAAATACAGTTGATCCACCACCCAGCCATATCAACCGTGTGCTTCATGAACCTCTGGATCCACCATCAAGTCCCATGGATGGTACAGCTGAAAGTATGGTTGATCCACCACCCAGCCATGTCAACCGTGCACCTCATGAACCTCTGGATCCACCATCGAGTCCCATGGATGGTGCTGCTGAAAATAGTTGATCCACCACCCAGCCATGTCAACCATGCACCTCATCAACCTCTGGATCCACCATTGAGTCCCATGGACTGAAAATATGGTTGATCCACCACACATCCTACAAGTCAACCATGATCCCATATCTGCCCCTTCTTCCCCTCCCAATAATTTCAATAGTGAATCCGAAAATGATGATAATTCCAATTATGAACTTGATGTACTGAATAATGATGATGACTTTGGGATACCTTTACAAAGACCACCTTCTCGACACATGGTGAATTACAGTTGTGATGTGGAAAATGAACTTGACTACAAAATCAATGGATTGAATGAGATACTGGTCCTGTTATTGGCCCTTACAATGGATTTAGACAGTGTTTGGTAGATCCAGCCAAAATTAAACCTGAAGATTTCTTCCTTGCACTATTTGATGAGAGAATGTTCACAACAATTGCTGAAATGACAAACCTGTACACACATAACTGATTAGAAGGTAAGTAACATAAAACAATGCATTTTTATTTCGTTTCAACAAGTCAGCTGCTGCAGTGAGTGGAGGACAAGAACAGCCACTGCTGGTCCCACATCAGTTGCAGTATCTTTACACTCCCCATCCAAGATGTGGGTCCCCATGTAGGTTGTTGCAAAATCCACTGTGTGTCCATGTATGGGCCTTGGAATGGGGTAGTCATATGTTGAGTTTTTCATCAAACAGCTTCTTTACAATTGCATCATGGTGGTGCCTCTGAAAGTGTGCATGCATGAGATAGTTCTCAGTTCTGCCCATGAAACCTTTATATTCATATTGTGATGTCATGTACTCAGTGTAGTGTGTGTTATGGCTTCAACATCCTGCTCCACCCAGAGGTACACCTCACAACATTGTTCAAAGTTTGGCACAACTTTTCCATTTTTCAGCATGCTAATTAGTGAAGCAACATTGCATGTTGCAGCCCCCATGGTTGCACTGTGGGAATTCCAGTTTTTCCCTGAATGAAATGTATGAGTCAAGTCAAGACACAGCTGTGCAATTCAACCACTGCCAATTTTAGCAAAAACTCTTGACAACTGATCATTCTTCTCATGGGTCAATTTTCCATTCACTCTCTCCTCAACAATCTGAATTATGTCCACTATATTATGTTCATGTGGCTGCTGAAACATAGGCACATACAGGTGTGGGGTCTCTTCAAATTTGTTCTGAAATTTGGTGAATGTTAGTATCACCACCTCCTGAATCAGTCCTCAAACTTTGGCCTGAATGTTATTGGTGTACACTTTTCTTTCTGCTTGGGAAGGTAACCACATTTTCTTGTCCAGCCCATAAAAGCTGTCAGAGTCAGTCAGATGGAATTTCAGCCTTACTTCAGCTGGCAGGGGATTTGCTGCTGGTGAAACAACTGCCTGCATGCCTGCCCATCTTGCTGGTGTCTGAAACAGAGCAGACATATTTTTAGTAAATGTGCCTCAAAGCATGTTTATGTTTTCAATGGTCAGTCTACTAAACATGATAAACATGTTGATCTTTGAACAACCACATGTGTAAAAAAAGATGGTCATTTTTTAAATTTTTACCCACAACACAGTTTCCTTGTGTATGTAATTGATCCTCCATTAAATTATAAACACTTTCACATGGATTTTAGTCATAACAAAAGTGGAAGATAATCAAAAGTTAGCTTACCGCTTCAGAAAATTCATGTGGACTATTGCCAGTTGGGAAAAAGGGTGTTGTCATGTCGCCTCCAAGAATTTCTTCTTCACTCTCGATGTTCGTCAGGATTTCACACTCGATGTCTGTCTGGATTTGTTGAAAAGTTGGTGTCAAATGTTCTTCGCACATTTCTTTTGCTTTTTATATGTGTGCAGCAAAATTTTATGGAAATGTAAAAATAACAAAACATCCAATGACTGCATGTTTTATACACCCGTGCAAACAAATGAAACTCGTGAGGCCAATCAGATAGCTGCATTTTGGAAAACACCTCTGTCACGTGAAAGATGAAAATGACATTTCATTGGAATTCCCCATCTCAGATGCGAACATGAGTTTTATGAATGTGTCCAGGCATGTTCGGGTGTCCCTAAAATTTTGTGATGTATTTCACGGAATTCCCTTTGAAAACAAAACATGACAGCAATAGATTACCATGTTTATAATTTGGCATACATGTAAAGTTTCTTTTCTGTTTCTATTTACAGGCAACAATATTGGTGGATATTCACGACTAAGGACATGAAGAGATGTTGGAGAAGGAGACATCAAAATCTTCTTTGCACACTTGATAGCAATGGGCTTAGTTCGGCAAAGCTCAATAGAAAGATACTGGGAACATGGTGAAATAGTAAAAATGCCTTGTTTTGGTACTTACCAATCACAAAATACTTAAAAAGTATTTAGTCAAATTTGCAAGTGGTTGACAATGTACAAATTTACCAAGAAATCACAGGGACTTTGATCCACTATTTAAAGTAAGACCAATGATAGATATGATGGATAGAACTTTTTTGCAATGTTACAGAAGTAGAAGGGATCTAAGTTTTGATGAGGGATGCTGTCCTTATAAGGGTAGGGTGAAATTTAGGTACTACAACCCTAGAAAGCCTTCAAAATGGCATATGAAGCTGTTTGCGGTAACTGATTCTAAAACAGGGTACTGTTTGGGCTTCAAATATTATGCTGGGAAGAAAAAGACTAGATGTGCAAATAATGCAGTCTTATTTGATAATAATTGCAAAGAAACAACTAAAGTAGTGGCTGGGTTGATGGACAAATGCAGACTTCTTGATAAGGGTCACCATGTGTAAATGGACAATTATTATACAAGTCCTGAACTCTTTGAAGAATTACATAGTAGAGAAACTTTTGCTTGTGGTACAGTAAGAGGGAATAGAAAATATTTGCCCAAAGCTGTAACTGAGGCTAAATTGAAGAATGCAGGTGACTGTGTTTTTAGGAGAAATAGCTGTTTACTATGCTTCAAATGGCATGAAAAGAAGGATGTTACTATGCTGAGCACAATACATGAAGCTGTCATGGTAGAAATGGGGAAGACAGATGGGC
The DNA here is from genome assembly GCA_038406195.1 of Haplosyllis anthogorgicola. NCBI lineage: Eukaryota > Metazoa > Annelida > Polychaeta > Phyllodocida > Syllidae > Haplosyllis > Haplosyllis anthogorgicola. The sequence continues at coordinate 9,755 of JBCAUI010054332.1, read as the reverse complement.
AGAGATTAAAATAGAAAAACCTAAAGCTGTTTTTTATTATTGTCAGCAGATGGGTGGGGTTGATTTAAATGACCAGCTTCTAAATTATTATTCCTTCTTGAGAAACAGCCTTAAATGGTCAAGAAAGTTGCTGATCCATTTGTTCAACATGGTCATTTTGAATGGATACATCCTAAACAAGTACTATGGCTCACAAAAGCTAAGTCATGATGAGTACAGGGACAAAATAATAAAGTTCCTCATTACTGATGGTTTGAAATGCTACAAAATACCACTTCCACCTGTACTGAGTAGAAAAATTGGTAGGAGAAATGTTCAGGAAGCTGAAGATAAGAGGCTAACAGAAAGACATTTCCCAACAAATATTCCTGGAGGGGAAGGGAGAAAAAGGAAAAAACCTTGCAGGCCTTGTTTTGTTTGCAATAGGTTACCTAGCATAGAAGTCCAAATACCAGTCAAAAGAACTTCTTTTTGATATGAGGATTGTGGTAAACCTCTATGAATTTCACCATGTTTCCAGATATATCATACAAAGACAGACTTCAGAAGGAGTGCAATAGACTTTAGAGTGAATCAATTGGCTATCCCTCTTCCTATTTCCCCAGAATAACTTCAGAAATGTATGAAATAACAATAACTTAATTGTTTGTGAAATAATTTCTGTACTGTGATGTAATAAAATGTCAAAAAATAAAAAGATTCCAAAATCTTACATGCAGTACCGTTTTATAATCATGGTAAATTTGTGCCCTTTTTCTCTCACAAGGAGCTGAAACTAAATTTGACTCAAACATTACCCCATAAAACTTTTGTCACACTTGGCAGTCCAACAGCAGGAAAAGTCATTCTATTTATAGTTTACCCGACAAGTATTGTTACACTTGGCATGGTAGGCAAGATGATCCAAGATGATTATCACTATTGTTACATTTGGCAGAGTAAAGGTTAGTGTATGTTTGTTACATGCAGCTGCATGTGAGTAGCTAATGACTGGCTTCTGAGTGATCAAAGTACCATAAGTGCCTGGCAATTGGGCGAAGGCATGCTCAAAGCACAATTGTTGCATCTGGCAGCATGAGGGTTAATAACAATATTTTCATGATCGGCTGTGACAAAAATATTTTTTTTCTGACCTGCTGCACTTTTCAGTTATGGAAAGACACTTTCAATGTTGGCCTATATTTCAATGGAGGCTATTCAGTAGCAAAATGCACAAAATTAAATGTTTACAATAATCAAAATTGAACGCTTGATATTTCTAATTAAGACACCTATTTCAAATGGGTTTAACAATCCGGTGCCATACTTCGCGAAAATGTGATGTTTTCTATTATAACTTATGTAACTAAACTTTACTTTCATGCACAAAAATCAGAGACCCTTACAAAATCCACAACACAAAATCATCGATAAAACATTAAACTTCTTAAGATTATAAAATCGTCCAGGAAAGCTACCTTTCTCTAGATTTACGACTTGATTAAGCCATCAGAAGTCTGCTCAGTTGTTGGGTCAAGTTCAAGGTCATCGGGTCAACTACATATTAGGTGATGAGGCATTGATTGGCTATTTATTATACGTTACAAGTCATCTCCTTTTAAACATACAAATGTTAATCCACACAATTTACAAGTGATTCAGATCCCGTGCAGTACTGAAATATTAAAATGCACAAGTCCCCAATTTGGTGGATCTGGATAGACACCAGGAACCACAGATAGCACAGATAGGACACTGATTTTGCATGCATCAAGCACACTACACGAAATCGCATCATCTGATGTAACCAAAACGATCTGGAAATTCAATATTCTCCAGCTTAGGTTCCCATTGCCCCATAATCTCTCACTGCAGAATGGCCCAGCATCTGACGATCTGTATTTGGAGCTTCTGTTTCACCATATATTTTAAGTTAGACACATTCACTGTAAGATCTTTACAAGATGTGGGTACCTTAATTGCTGCAAAAATTGTGAAATTTACCTTGTAAAATCTTGGTGTTGTGTAGGGACGAATTACCAGAGTGGTGAAAGTTATCAGGTAAATTCTTCGACTGTACCATTTTTTACCAAACATGTAAAAAAACGAATTCTGAAGAAACATTTTAACAAAACTGATATTTAATGGGCGGTTGCTCATAATACAAATTGCAAAGGAACCCACCGTTTACCTCTTTCTTAAATAAAACTGAGTAAAGAATAATTCCTTAATGTCTCAGTTGAACATCACATACATCATAACAAAAACGCTCTGTGGTAAATAAAATCTTTTCAGTTCAATTTTACTTCTTAATTTGTACTTTTTGTATTTTTCAAATAGCAAATCCCTACATTCTACATTCACACAGTACTTGCTAAATTCCACAGTTACCTGTGTGACAAAATAATGGCCCTAATCCCCACTTTTTATACCATTACAATTGAAATGTTGGTAGCAACAGGGCACTCATTCTTGAACCTCAAAGTTTACAATTGTCCAATTTTATCTCATTATACAGTGGGTTGCTTCTCTTTACTTTATACATACAAGGAAATCATCCATTAGGGGTAAAAGAAGGAGCAGCACACATATATCTAAATCTTGCCTCTGGGGATTTAAACATGCTTGTCAACTTGTGTTATTTCAAAATGTCAAGTGCTGGCAATAATTCCTTTGGTTTTCCTTTTTACCATTCAAGATAATTTTATGAAAGCTTTCCCAGTATGTATCTCTAACCCATTTAATTATAAAAATGTGTCTGAAAAGATACCAGACCTGACAATAACCATTAGTCTGGAGATTACCCAAACAAGCACTGAAATCCAAATAGATTTTCATGCCACATTCTTGAATTGAAATTAGTGTTAGGAGCACTTATTTGTAATACAACTTTACAGCTACAAAGTACAAACTATGTCAGTGAAAAAAAATTAAGGTAGTCTATGTGTTTTATAACACAAGTATTTCTTTCCATTTAAGATTTTGTAAGAAATTTGAGTTGTTTGAACTTTTGTTCATATGATGAATAATGTTTATAAACAGTATGTTTTGATTTAGTGTGCTTTGATTTCACATTAGTCCTCATTCCTTTTGAAGGTGCAACTTTATGTAAATATTGGTCCACTACAGCTTTTTCTTTGATGCATATTTCTCCATATAAAGTGAATTGGAGAAAGAGAAAGAACTACAAAAGACTGAAAACCCCAAAGAAACCTTTATTTTTAACATTTTACTTATATATATATATATATATATTTTTTATTTAGACTTCATCATCATTGGAAAATGGTAATTTAAATATTTACTGTACAAATGAACCAAAACTGATCCATTACATTTCTTCGCATCAAGTTATTCGACGAAACTACATTTTCTGTGTTTAATTTTGTAAACATTGTGTGGCATCACTGCTACAAACAATGAACAGTGAAGGTGGTCGATTGAAAAACGTATGCAACTGACTTCAGTAAAATAATTTAACATTTTCCATTTTGCAAAATGTACACGATCAATAAATATCTCTTTGGGCTAATTTTCACGTCTTAATGTACTCAATGTCGCCCTATCAAATATCCGTTCAACTACAAGAAAGCCGCTGGAAAATGACTTCTAATTGGCAAAGGTAGTTGTATCTTTTTACACAATACAATAAAGTTTGCATGAACTGATTGGGAATTCTGGTGGCCACACAAAAGGAAATCTGAAGAACTCTTGCAACCTTATATCAAAGCTGAACGGAAATAGTGTATGCTCCAGGCATACCCGAGTTACCCACATAGTTCAAAAGGATAACATCAGACCGGAATCTTACATCAATCCAGATCAATGGTCAAAGCCAAAGACTGAGTGAACATGAATATGTTAATAATACAGTTATGCATAAAACATTTAGAAAAGCTAAAAACATAAACCAGGCAGTTTTAATTCTGACAGTATGTAGGTAATTTTAACTTTAATTTTTATCAGTTCTATTATAACTTATGTAACTAAACTTTACTTTAATACGTGTACTTTATTATGATTCCATTCAAGACACACAAATACAGGAATTACAAGTAAATACATACAGTAATTTATAGGCTACTTGCTAAATTCAACAGTTTCTTGTGTGACAAAATAATGGCCCTAATCCTCACTATTTTCCTTTTACAATTTAAATGTTGGTAGCAACAGGGCGCTCATTCATAAGCTCAGTTTACTATTGTACCAATTTTATCTCATTATACAGTGGGTTGCTTCTCTGTACTTTATACACATACACGTAGACTACCTATTAATGCTAAGCAAAAGAACCTGACTTTTTTATGTTTGCCTTTAGGTTTTAAAATGCCAATTACCAAAATTGTCTCATTTCAGAGTCTTGGAAACTTGAAAGATTAATTTAATGTCAATGTGAAATGATGTATTATCAACATGAAGAAGACTACCATATTAAAACCCCAATTGAATCTTTCTAGACAGCCTCATAATCTTTCTTGTTTATTAAATCCACTTGTAAAAAAAAATTTTGCAAGCACACTTTTGGTTTAGGGTCTGCAATCTGACAGACTCCACTGGCTTCGTTGTGTTTTAGACTTAGTGTCACTGATGAACCATGACATACTGCTGTCGTCTCTGTTTATGATCTATGAGGCTGTTTCAACTTTACAGGCAGTCCCTGATCACATATCACATTTACCAATATCCTGCCTCCACCTTGCAGTTCTAACCTTTACCACAAGGCATCATTAGATGCATCAGTTTATTGCAATGCAAAACGTGCACACTCTAAGGACTTCACTTTCGGCACAGACATTATATATCCTATTTACCGTCTGTGCTTTCGGTGATAGGTTTCCTTCGGGAACAAACTTCGGATACATTGTAATCTTCCAGACTTATCTGTTTTACTCAAAGACTGTACGTTATCCCATCTACTTTTACTTTGTTCGACTTCGATGGTTTCTAAATCCCATTGTTTTGATTCGATTTTTACTCCAAGGGCAGTGTTTTTGCACTAAAGTTTTTGTTCCCTCTGCCGCTGAATCATACCGATATCTGACAATTATTATTCGAATTCCCCATCCCATTGGCGGATCCAGGATGGGGGGGGGGGGTAGGCGCCAACCCAATTTTCACCTATTTTCGC
>JBCAUI010054221.1:0-20549 GCA_038406195.1 Haplosyllis anthogorgicola | reverse complement strand
TGACGGTTGGTTCAGCATGGGTTCTAATGCAACACGCTCAACACAAACACAACATCTGTATCTACATGGACGACCAGATGTCACCTCCTCTGGCACCAAGAGTTAAACGTGAGGATCTGGAACCGGGTGAGATTAACAATTCAAAATTAGGTCATGACGCTATTCACGATGACGTCATGCTGGACACTAAACAACCACGGAACGAACAGGGTCATTCACCGTCAGTGCATTCCAATCGAACGCCGCACAAAGATAACGTCAACAATACCAGCGGCTCTGATCTATTGCGTCATAGATCTACGTCATCATCCGCCATGACACCTCCACGTGACATGCCGTTGCCATCGCAACACGGCACACCTCGTTCTGGTGGCAGTTTGACGCCACCACCATCTATGAACATGGACATGTTGTCGCCCACTGCATCGTCTCTAATGTTCCGGACGCCGCATCCAGATCGGCAAATCTCTCCTGCAAGTGCTTTGGTACCGTTTGGCCGTCCACCAGACTTCCGTCTCGACTTCGGAGTCAACCCCGCCGACCCGTTTCATCGAATGTCAGCAGCGGCCGCGGGTCTCGGACTGCCGACCACATCGACGCCCGGCTTCGAGCACGCTCTCCCGGGAATCTCTTCGAATCCATTTGACAGACACTTACGGCCGACCCCAGGTGGATCACTCGCTGAATCTGGCATGTCGGCTCAGGATTTTTACTCGCAGCGTCTGCGGCAACTCGCAGGAACCAACAGTCCCTCCCAACAGTCTCCCGAAGCAGTTCTTCGCAAAACACAGTCTCTCACCCCTCCTTTTTCCCAACCTCCGCCTTCAACCACCTTTTCAACCTCCCCCACCGACCCCCCGACCCCAGGCGCTGAGTCGAGTACGAAACAACACATACTGCCATCGGGGAAACTCAGATCCTGCGAGTTTTGTGGCAAAGGTTTCAGATTCCAGAGCAACTTGATTGTGCATCGTCGCTCACATACGGGCGAGAAGCCCTTCAAGTGCCCCTTGTGTCCTCATGCTTGTTCCCAAGCAAGCAAGCTCAAGCGCCATATGAAGACCCATCGACCTACGGGCCACAATAATTCTTCGGCTCTGTCTCAGGCCTCTAGTATGTCCACAGGCTCAGACAACAGTGTCAGATCAACCTCATCAACTCCAGACTCCAAGCTGTCGAAACTGGAGGATGACCTTGATGATGATTCAGATGATGATGAACTAGATGAAGAGGAAGATGAAGAAGCTGTGATGGAGGAAGCGAGGAAGATGGGGCTGATAGACGAGCCATCAAGCTCAACAGCTGAAGCAAATGATCTCACCAACAACCATCAACAGAATAAGAACAGTAAGACCAACGGCAACAGCAAGTCCCATGATAACTCATACGCGGACAGTGAAGCTTCCGAGGAGCCAACAGATCTGTCCAGTAATGCCTCAAAAGAACAAAAGTCCCGAGCCTCTTTACTCACAGAGGTGATGGAAACAACAGGGTTGAACAATATACCACAATACAGCGAAGCATTCAGTCAAGCCTTGGAGGAATCCACCGGCAAGAAAGACAAAGAGAAGTCCGAGAACAACCGATCAGAGCGATCAGAGAGCAGCGACACAACCATCATAGAGAACGGTCACGATTCCGATGCCCAGAGTTTGGCGAGTGAGAGTAGAAAGACGACCAGTAGCGTGACAAGTCACGATCAGGACTATGAACGAATGTTAAACGAACAACACGCTGCAAAGAGAATCAAGATGGAGCACCCAGATCCACCACACGTGCCATCACCACATATACCACCGTACCCAATGGCGATGGCAGAGCATATGTGGCGAACATGGGTTCCACCAATGGGGCTTGTCCCCAGAGAGCTGATCCATGGAATGGGAGTACCAATGCCACATGAGCATTTCCTTCCACAGGCTAATCTACCACCACACGCAAGGCACGAGAATGGACTTGGTGAAAGTGCCTTTAGGATGGATATTGGTAGTAAGCCACCTGGAGGCGGAGGGATGCCGAATCTTCCCAATCATCACCATCCACCGAGTCCTCACTCGAGTGGTCCTCCAGCCCCTCTGACTCCGATGCGACACGGTGGAAGCAGATCTAGGAATGATACGTGTGAATTCTGCGGGAAGATTTTCAAGAACTGTTCCAACCTGACGGTACACAGGCGATCGCACACTGGTGAAAAGCCGTACCGTTGTACGCTGTGCTCTTATGCTTGTGCACAAAGTTCAAAACTAACGCGCCACATGAAGACTCACGGTCGCCGAGGCAAGGACGTCTATCACTGTAAGTTCTGTAACATGCCCTTCTCTGTGCCAAGCACCCTTGAGAAGCACATGCGAAAGTGTGTGGAGAATCACCAGAACCCACACGCCATGGCTGCTGCGGCATTCTCTGCAGCGGCTGCCGCTAGTTCCTCTAAAACCCCGTCAATCGCCAGCAGCGAGACCAGCATAGCGTCATCGCCCGGAGGGCCGTCCGAAGCCACGAAAAGCGCTTAAAACTACACATGGAAAGAAGTACTGCCTTTTAGGACAACTCAATCTACATAGAAATGATATTCCTATCCTATACTTCAGTTTTATGAGTTCTTCCTCCTTCAGTCTACAAGTGCTTCAAAAAGCGCACGAAATGGAATGTTTTAGGATTAGAAGGGTAAGAACATCAGAACAACTGTCACCCGTGAGTTCTCCCGCGTTCCTTTGGAATCTTCACAGCACAGAATCTCGTGGCTTACTGGTTTTATGTTACATCGTTCGACAATTTCCATTGTTCCTAATTAGCGGCCCTAAAATTTCGACAGATCTACTGTCCAAGAGAGACTTGATATTACTAGGAAATTGAAACTATTACGAGGATTATTCTTATATTAGTGTAGGTGTATGGTTCCAAGATTATGCATACTCCCAATGTAAGTTTGTCCTGAGTTGGTGTGGGGCAAATTATAATGATACAATTTATGTGGTTTTAGTACATGTATGTTTTCTATGTTTTGGTGTATAACTTGCAGCAAACGGCCATTGTGAGATTTACTGAACTAAAAAGAACATATTTTATGTGTATGTTTTATGCACAAGTGACGAACCAACTTACAAAAGTGATTATGATTAGCATTCATTTTTATAACAGTGCAAGAAAAGATGATCACGTTTATGACAATATACTGTGTTGAAGCAGCAAATTGAAACATGATGTTGCAGAAAATGATCATCATTTCTTGATATGACTTATTTTCTTGCGTGTTTTAATACTTTTTCGAAATATCACAATTACGATTATTATTCCCATGGTAACCGTTTTGCTTAGAAACTCTGTATACGTGCATCTAATTACTTTAAGTGCAACGATATCGTGTAGAATGGCTGTGGCACAATACAGTAAAACGTTGCAAAAGGCTTCACTTTAAAGAATATTATATTTTTGTTCTCACAGTGGCCTACTCCATTTTTACTTATTTTTATTGAATACTCAAGTAAATGGACGCGTGGTCTCTTGCATTTTATATCAGCTACCTACAAACAGCTCTTGTGTGTAGATGCTCATGAATGTAAGGAATTAGAGACTATATTGGTACACATGAAAACTTGTGTTTACGACCACTCAAGTTACACGGCCATATCAAGGTAGGCATTAGTTACAGGGAGGTTTTGGCATTTTGCACATATTATGTGATGATAATTCATTGGCATTCTATCCAATAAGGCACGATGACATCATCAGTATTTTTTATAATATTGATGATACAATAATGTCACAAATATATTCATCTGAATACGGAATACGGTGGCTACTCAAAAGGGTTCATGGTTTTAATATGGTCTCCCAATTCCTGATTGGATACTGTGTAAAATTGTACAAAGCATGTGTATATTAATTATGTTACTTAGGAGAATGACCTGTATGTCTCAAGCAATATTATGTATTTATAGCCATTGTGATATTCAATGGGAGAAAGGTGCAGTGACATCGCACCTATAAAAACTGCATAAAAATCAAAAACTAGTGCCACAATTACTAAATGTAGCACATTAATCTTGGGAGTAAAACTAATTTATATTATTATTAATTGATTATTATTCATTAACTATTTGACACATTTGATGTTTTGGTTCCATGTTGTATGTATACTACTGACCATAGTGCCTATTAGCAGTTAACAGTTTTCTTGCTTAAAAAGCATGTATATATCTATTTTTCTGGTGGGAATTTGTTCCAACAAAATTACTTCGTAGAAGTTTTGTGTTATGATCACTAAAAGTTTGATTTTTGCACATTAAATATATATGAAATACTAAAAAGCTAGATGTGACGTAGAAGGCGGTAGGCTAAGTGACGTAGATACTAATTGTGTTCCACCTAATGACGTCACAAAACAGTGACGTCTTAAATTATTGATAGGCTGCTTATTGTAAGTAGCTAAGAAAGGCACTTTGTGCTTTTATTCTCTTCTTTGGAATTGATTTAACATAATTAAATGATTTCGTCTCTTCAGTTTTCAAAAGTGTGTTACCATTAACGAGAGGCATTAGAGCTGTGACAAAATACACTTTTAAGAGTGAAAGTCCACCTTAGGTACAAAATGGCCCTCAGACAGCTAATTACACAGCACCACTTTTGTGTTACATCAATGACAAACAGATAGCCTATTCTGTTTTGGTTTGAAAGTACAACGCAACTTTGAAAGTTTCAAATTTTAGCAATAGTAATCAGAATAGGTTACATAATAAATAATAAAAATTAAAACAGGGTGGACTTACAAAGTGGTTTTTGTGCAGTGATTGGAAACAAAATCACATATCCAGTAGAAACTTTTCATAGAAAAAGTATAAAAATGTAATAAAAATCAGTAGAGAAATTACAAGTGGGCTGAGCCTATGTTTGCAATGTTCATAGTTTGGTATGAATACCTTTAAAGGTGTGGTGATTATTTCCTTCCATTGCTGTAAATGAGGTCTTAAGTATTTGTACCTTTGGTGTTTGGTCCTTTCCTTTACTTTTTATAATATTCTATTTATGTCGTTTGTTTTCTTAAGACAAAAAGGGTTTAAGTAATTAGACTACAGTAAAATATGCTGTTTCATAAGAAAAGAAGTGTAAAATGTATTTACATTGTAACTTGAAATTGTCCAATAATTGTTACTTGTGTGTTTGATCTTTTTCTATCATTGGTATCGTGTGTCAATTTAGTACATACTGGGCATTTAAGTGGGCATATGTTATTGGTGTAAATGTAAATTTTTCCTTAATGAATTCTATGGTAGAAAACAAAAACTATAGAATAGTTGCTACTCAAGTGTAAAAGGCAAAATACAAACAACAGCAATATATACACATACCTGATGAAAATACTGGTTAAAATAGTAATAGTTACTTCATAACATGAAGGATGGATCGTGTAGTTTTGAGTGTGCGAAAGTGTGCTACAAACATTATTTTTAAACGTGTAACTTTATGCTGATAATTAATCAATGTATAAACTTTGTATAGTTTTTTTAATGTAGTAGAGGCTTAAACCTAATTAATTTCTGTGTATATCACTTATGGTCAATGGCCACGTCTGTATGACCTTAATATTTACTTAGGACATGTCATAACACCCCCAATAAGAAGAAATGCAAAATATTATTACTTACATAGTATCCACAAAACAGTAACCACATAAAATGTACAATGAAATCAGGCAGCTTTTATTATTGGATTAAGGTATCTGGCTACCTTGGAAAACGATATTCTCGAACAGTAAGCGCTACAGTAAGCTCTCAAATGGTGACAATATTTTTGGAAAATGGCTACCCACAACCAGTCAGGGGCATTCGTGGTATAATGCAGAACCCAAGATTGGAAGTGTGACGTAAACTTATTCTTAGGTTGCGAGATACCTTAATATGTGATGCAACATTAGTGCATTTATCAGAAAAACATCGAACACACTGAAGGTGGCTGTTGTCTTTCGATTTTATCATTTCACATGCGTAAATGTTAACCTATATTATGCTAGTTATTATTATTAGTTGTACAAAATCCAGTACGTAGTGTGCTTACTGCATGCAATAACTCACCATAGTACCATAGCTGATTATCACATTATTTTGTGACTCATATGTACATACTTCAAAAAAACTGGCAGATCTGCATGGTTGAGAAGTAAGCGTATTTATTAACACTCTTACCGGGTTTTTTTTATTCTTGTTATGTATTATTTCCTTACACACAAATGATATTAGCCCCTCAAAATTCTCGAAATGGCAGGCAGTCCCTCAGTTCATAATATACCTCCTATATATTTGTAAATATACAATGTGTCAAAGCTGTAACATTTAGCATTTCTACCAATCAAAGTTTCCTTTGCTGACTTCAAAACCAATTATAAGTTTTACTCTACTTAAAAGGTTTCATCACCTAAAATAGATTTTTTTGAATAACTTCCACTGCTTTGGAATTGATATCAGTAAGGGAATATCTGAACTTCCATTTGTTGAAGGAAATAAAAGGGGAGGCAAGAAATCAAATAGACAGGAGTATCAAGCAACCATTTAATTTAGAAAATAATAATATCATGATGTCTTTTGTTCCAGTTTTCACGAGTGTAGCAATTGTGTTTTCTCTGATCTGAGTGGGTCTTTGAATAGAGTGGGGGATATTGTGTGATATGCCTGTACACGGTAAAGTATAAAGGCTGGATAGTATATAGGAAAAAGGTACAGACAGGTAGATATAGGGGTTTCATAGCCACAAAGTGGAGGAGAGCCCCATCCATGCCTGTCACAAAACTTGAAAGTTTGATCTCTAGTATCTAGTCTTCAGGAGAAATAATAAAGAGATCACAAGTGTTGTTAGTTTTCTGTGATCTAGTCTTGTGAGCAGATATTTTATTTCTATGAAATGTGACATATTTTTACGTTATGGGTTCTACATGTGGACGTTTTTCCATAAAATAATTGAAATGAAACATCTCTGCTTAAAGTTACGTTTTGACTTGACCTACACGCTAAACATATAGGTATGGGCTAAAAGCCAAAGCAAGAATTGCTTCATTGGTGCTCACATTAAAAAAAACGGAAACACAAAAAATCTTATGACTGTCTTTGTCTTTGCTTGTTATTATTTATATTTATTTTTTGAGAAGAATAACATCAATATACATAAATGGTGCTATCCCTTTATCGTTATTTTATTTTAAATTATTTTCTTGGAAAACTGGGACTGAAGGACTGTATGATATTGCAACAAATTCCTTACTTTACTTGTAATTGTACATGTGTATAGTGATATTTTCCAGATCACAAGCTGATTTGGTGGGAAGTCTTACGTATTAAGTCTGTTGGGCTATGTAAATATTGTTGTTTTACCACAAAGGCTAACATAACTCTTAAACTGCCATTTTGAGGGACACAGGGGTGGTATTTTTTCATTTTAGCACAATGAGGAAAACATTTTAATTTCGGATTTCTATGTTGTTGAATATAAAAATCCACGATTTTTGTGTGTCCTAAATTGTCTCTTGCTACACACCTTGTACACTTGTTCAGTGTTCTTGCTCACAATGTCTCCCCAAAGCTACATCAAAATACGTGTCTGAAAGAAGGCTTAAATTAATTATTCCTTTTGTGGTTTAATATCATTTCAAAAGCAGAAAAAAAATTAAAACAAAAAAACTAACGTGAGAAAACTGTGCCCAGCAGTCTAAATAATGGGTTTTATATTAAAGTTGTGCAATTTATCCATTGCATACTAAATTGGCAAGTCTAATGGGTTAGATTTTGACATTTTAGGCTAATGATTTTGACTGCTCACCAGCTGGCTTACAATTGTGATACTAAAAGGAGTTAGAAAGACATCTAATGATTTAATTGTTTTAAAGGTGAAAGGGGATAATTTAACCTCATGTTGAGTTTAATGCTAATCATTATCACATTACTGTATTATAGAGAATGATTCTAGTTTTCTGAAAGTTTCTGAACTTTGCCTTGTGGAGTGAAAGTGAGAGTAAATGTTTGTGGCATTGTTTTAAAAAATATCGCATAACCTTCAAATAAATATTGTTCTATCTAGTTTGTTACCATGGTTACATAGATCTTATTACATAGAAATCAAGATTTATGGTTGTTATTTACACATAGATTTTTACCATGTATAGGCATTTCTGTATGGTCCCAATGGGGGTTGCTTAATTAATATGTTTCATTTAGAACATATGTAGACATTTATGCTAGTTTTGTTTATCATTTGTGTTGCTACCTTCATCAATATTTTGCAGGGTTTTTTATACTTTAGTTTAAAATGTACAGATTAAAGTTTTGCCTCGGCTTACCCTTTGTTTTAACAGTTTGGTGCTTACACATGCGACTATTCACAAATTAGTCTATGTATTCAAGAACTAATCTCTGTTTTAGTACTTTTATGTATTTAAAGCAATGGGTAAATGCACCAATAGGTTTTTTCGTAAAATTCTCGTAACAACGTTTTATTCAATCATTGCTGCTGGTGCGTCATTTGCCAACAAAAACATCTTTAAAAATCACACAATATTTTAATTTGCAAAAATACTATGTATGTAATTGTGTGAATAATTTTATTTGGAAAAGTTTTAACTTTAATTATTTTAAATTGGTGTACATGTTCTTTCCTACAATTTTTTTAACGGGCATTACAATCCTAATTGCAGTAAAGTCTGTGCATTGGAAATATCAGTTAACTATATGATTACCATGGCAACTTCGAATAATAAACAAGCTAATGACCGTGGTAACAGTCAATGGGGTAAAATGGCACATATATGTACGTTAATAGCCAATATCACTCAGGTCTCCAACAGAAAACAAATATTCTGAATTGTTCAACAGTCACGCATGTGTAAATTCAATTTTTAGCGTTGCACTTTGGTATGTGTAATTTGTACATGAATAGTCCCGATAGTGATGATAGTTTTGCATACGATTGTAGCTTGGCCATATTGTATATCGGTTACGAAAGGGTAAACAGTGAGTTGATTTTCAGCTTGGTTAGAACTTACTTTTTGCTCTGTCACAAAGATCTATTTTTGGCATTTAATACACCCGTTGAACTCAACGTCAAATAATACTTGAAATTCACAAAGCATGCCACAAATTTTAAATGAAGCAGAAAATAGTGAAAGAGACCAATGCAATGAACTGATTTTCTTTTGCTAGTTGTCAAAAATACCATTATGATATTATTTATTATCACTTAAATTTAGTAATAATTAGGTGTAGAGAATTAAAAACAAATCATTCTGCAACACTTAGTTTTAAATTTATGGTAAACGTGAAATTGAAAAAAATACCCATAAAGTCGCTTATGAAAGATACAGCAACAAGATTCCAGAAAATCCTTATTTGTGTGTTATCATTCGTCCACGTACGATTCATAAGAGAATGGTCCAAAATTTTACACAGCACAGATGTCAATTTGCACCAGCCCTTCAGCAGCCAATGAAAGTGTTTGCTTCTATTCGTTAATTGATTAATTATTAATAATGACATAACCTTAACAAAAAAGGTATCGAGCTTCCTTCCCTGCGCATATTGTTAGTGTTTCATTTTTCATATTCTATATTTTATATAACTTAATCTTTATATAATATAGTAACACACTCTCTGCAAGAGATGAAACTTTTCTAGTTCGTACATCTACATGGGCAAATTCACCTCCCTTACAATCCTACCAACCAATCGTCGTTACCTCTTCTACCTTCAATGTTAAAATGAAATGAAATAAATAAACCTTTTTAGAGTTTAGTCGTGAATGTTACAATGATATTATTGATACTATGAGGTGACTAGTTGTGTAGATTCTGGTTATGTAATAATTGTATTAAGGTTTATTCCATATTAGACGAAAAAAGCGCTGGTTCAGTTTCATCCCTCTGTTTAACAATACACTTTGTACATGTAATGTACGTCATTTTTCTTAGTTTTGCTTAAATGTATTTAAGATGTCGATATTTGTAAATTGTACCAAGTACATGTCCTTTTAAGTCAATAAACTATATTGTAATAGTTAAAATACATTGTGTCGATTTTTCTTAGTCTAGTTTAAAATTTTTGCAGTACTTACAGCACATTTGGTATTGATTGAATTGAACTTAATGTAGAGGATCTTAATGGACTATAATTTATTTATTTCAAATATTATTTTTCAAAGTTGCTGTAGTCTTCACGTGTGTTTGCAAAACGATTCACTTTAATTAGAAAATACATTAAATACATGTGTAATAGAGTCAGATTTACAAATACGGGCCTAACTTTGCCTTAACTTTACTTTCGTTATACATTTTAATGCCTTAATATTGAAACCCCCATACAAGTTGTAGATCCACCTCTGCTTATGCTTCAGTAATCAATTCAGTGCAAGTTGTGTCATCTTGCATCAATGCCACACTGTTTTTGTTATCAATACCACCATGTATGGACACATTAATACATGGTCCTTGCTTTTTTTAGAAGCAAAGAGCCACAACATGGCGATCGTATTAAATATTGCTTCATCCAAACTCTGTGTAAAGACAGAAGTATATTCCACATTTAAATCCAAACAATTAACATTTTATCTTTGCACGAATTTCCTAAATACATGTATTATAAACAGATTACTCCCATTTATGATTAAATGGTTTGATAGGGAAAAGCTTGTTAGATGATAGCAGTTGCAGCAGTTCTCGTTTTTACTATAGAATTCATATTGGCCTTCATGTAGACTCAAAAATGTAACATGTATTCCATGAAAAAATAATGCAACACTGAAACACTGTTGCAAGGTGAAGGCACTTTCTATTGAAAAAAAACCAGTCATCAATCAATTATGATTATGTTAATAGGCTAGACCGTATAAAGATGTGCTGGACTGCATAAATGAAAATATGTTACATCACTGAATTGTGAACTCAAACAATGAAAAAATGGTATGAAATGAGTTGCTTAGTTGAACCTTATTTCATGCATTTTAGTTTTCGACGTCCATATAATAGTCTGAATCTTCCTTGGATTATACTTAACCTGTATAATTATACTTCTCTTCACAAAAAATGGTCTGTACAGGAGAATAGCTAAACCATTTGAATCCACCCACTTGATAATACCTACTACTAATAACTACTTTGTAGGGACAATAGGTTGGTTGTACTATTTCAGTTACCTCTGTGAATGAGTTTCTAGTGTGCAGTAACATGACACAACCAATCAGCAACAATTAAAGACCCAATCAACCAAAAATCAAATTTGTTGGAGTGGGCAGATATAATGGCAAATTGGACAAACTACTTCTCTTTTAGTGGTGCCTTAATTGGAGAATATCACCATTACAGGAGAGTTTCGGTAACAAACCATTTCCATCTAAAATCTTCACTTTTGCACCTTGTGTGCTGAAAATTTTACACTGTCTGCTTGCGCACCATATGAGACATGGTGCTGTCCAAACTGCAGTCAAATAAGGCTAACAGGAAGCACTCAGTGACTTACTTCAAAAACATGCCTAACATTTCACTATTGATTAGTCCCTGAAGTCACTGTTTATGGATACCCCAAGCCATTGATTGGAATACCACTTAGAAGCCACACAAGGTGGTGAAACATTTTATCCCCAAGTCCAAATGATTTCCAATTTGTGTTAGCAAAGGTTAAGGGCTATTGACTTATTAAGGAGGTGATGTACAACTAAGACATGTCTACCTAACATAAGGAAGCTGCTCTTGTCCTGAAGGGTACATTGTCTCAGGATTGTATAGTTGATTGGATTGCTGTCCTATTGCTCATAGTTTTTCATTATCTTCAGGCATCAGTAAACAAGGAAGGCCACACAAAGCAAGCTTCTATCATAGTGACAAAATTAACTAGTTCATGTTCTTTTTCCGTGGAAGCTTAGTATAAACCAAGACCATTTCCATTTGATCTTAGAGAAACTGTATATTTATTATAGTAAATGGAAGTCAAGTTAATGGATTCATCTTGAATATGTTATAATATCAATCCCTCCTTGTGGGAGATGTTGGGAAACAAAACAGCACTGTAGCCAGTTGTACAATAGCTTCTTCATCATCAAACAGAAAACATTGATCTACTATCAGTTCTTTTGTTACACTAGCCACAGATGTATCCTTCCATATGCCTTCATGCCACGACATATAAAATGCCAAATGTTTTATCTATTGCCTGGTAATTATTGAATGCATAAGGTCACAGTTGCAGGTCTGATATGGAGCTGTAAATTATGACGTGGGTGGGGGTTTCCTGTGATTGTTTAAAATTGAAACGTTACCAGCATAAAGATTGTATGATAACTGTTCTTAATGTTTAATACTATCAAAACAGTTTTGTATTCTAATTTCCCAGAAACATTTCAAAACGTAGGATAAGTTTGTTAACTGTGACAAACAAAAGTTTTGACATCTAAAATTTTAATAGCACATTAATCTGGAACAAATAGACGTAATTCTCATCAGCATGTACTTTCAAACCAGGGACTCATAAATTACAAATTCAAATCACTATCATACAGTAAGCTTTACAAAGTGACACTGTCCCATACTATATCTCCCTATTGCCTCACAAGCTTCTAAAGCTCTTTTTTGTACAAATCATCATGTCAAACACACAAAAAGCCTCCTCAATGTTTGGATCACCTGATTCTTATTTTAGCTGTTACGTGGACACGAGGTAGCACTAACCTAAATCAAACATCGCCCATTCACGAAGAGATGATGCTTACATTGATTATGTGACAGTTGAGGTGACAAACCCAGGGGGTCGAGTGACATGCACTATCTGCTGTGAATCACCGAATAGTTGGAATATCTTAGCATGGATATAACCGTAGATTTAATCTGTGTATTATGCTTAAGGACCTACAAGTAAAATTTACAGTTTCACGTTTTATCTGTAATCCTTGACTTTATTCAATGCTTGGGTCAAAACTCACTTTAGAGTCTACAATGTACCTTCAATATTCCCCCTTTCCAAAAGAATAAGAATAAATATAATCGTATACATTTTCTTCTTTGTTCGAGAGGCCAAGAAGTGTCGTATACAAAAAGTCAGGTTTTGTCCTTTTTAAAATAACTTAAATAATAAATGAAAACCGGAAGTACACAAAAAAGTAAATCTTTAATTTGCGGTCGAAATCAAAAAGAAACGGGATTTGGGTATCCAGATTAGTCTAATTAAATAGTTATGTCATTGATATATATTACACAATATGCCATTATGTGACATGTTTACTTTCACACATTATGCAGGAAATAATATATTTCACGGCTTTATTCTATTAATCTTATTATGTCTACACGCAAATGGACAATAACTCTTATGCAACATTCACAATTTAACATCAATATAAACATATCGAAATATCAGAATTATTTTCCATTGTCAATAATAAAAAAAATACAAATCCTTCCAGAACAAAAACAGACAATCAGAAACGACTCGCAAAAAAGAAGCCAACAGAGTGTACTTTTTATTGTATTACATTAAATAAAATCACACTCAGAGTGGTCAACTGTCCCCTTTGCCCTTCCCAATCCTTAATCCAATTGTCATCAAAGCTGCCCATATTTTTCTGACAGAACAAAAGAAAATTTCATTTGGTGTTTTTTGTTCTCGTTTTTATTGAGATCCAGTTTGACCTACAGGAAGGTGGAGGGAGTGAGTAGGGAATCCATACTGGATGACATTGCGCAAATTCCACAAAGGAATTAAACTGGATTGGATGCACTGACTCAATAAAGCCCACGCTGCGGTCAGATATTGAAGGTGATGACCTTTAAGCTGGATAGGAAAGGACATGCAGGGAGGCTAAAAAACCTTGAATCACTGCACCGCTTTCTCCCCACTTCCAATTCACAATAAAGGGAAATAATCTGAATCACTGTACGGCATATTCCCCAGTCCAATTTAAGCACAATGCTGTTTGCCTTCAAAATAAGTGAAACAACGTTTTACAAATCTCCAAGAAACGGGAGCAAACTGTATGTTGTACCATTTCTACTTCAACGTTCATATCTGTTTCAAATTTTACAAAACATTTGATCAACAAACTAAATTTAGAAGACTGCATTTTTCCTCAGAATATTCAGAAAGGTTAACGTGGCAAGTTATTTTATGCAGTTTAAAAATATTTAAAAAATACGTCACTTCATGTTAAAAATATATTGTTTCTAATTCTTATTACAAGCTACTGTTAAGGTATGAATTTAAATTTTAGCGAAGCAAAAGTCTAAATTGTCAAAATGAAAGAATTTGGAACACCACAGTGTCACGGAAATATGAAGTTACAGATACATAGGCTGAATTTAACAAGGTTTGTACAATCAATTCTCATGTTTTTATTTAGTTTAGTTTGAGTTGAAACTAATCTCAATTGTAAATGTCTCATTGTGCACAACCAAGTCCACAGAATGTCACAAACCGTTCCTACTTTCTCTACACTGCTTCATTAAAAGTTACTCATTGTAAAAATGGGGATTCATTGTTACAGTTATAGTACTATTGGACTGCTTCTGTAGTACGCAACTACGCATACAGCCTGGGGGCCCAGCAGGACGGACACAGGGAGAATAACCCGCCTGCCTGCCCGGCCCCTGGACACTGGAGAGGCAGGGCCGTGACCTGATAAGCCTTCCTGAGGCCACTTAGCCCTTGTCCAGCAGTGACAATGCATACAGTTCCCTTCCCATGGACAGTCAGGGGATGGAGAAAAAACGCATCACAAGGGGCCAGGGGATCAAAATAACATTGTCATTCCTGGAATATTGAAAGAAATTATGCCTGGTCATATAACCATTATGGAAGACATTTATTTTATTTTCTCACCGTGAGGCACGTTGCATATGGACAAATTTTTAGTATCGTATGTCAGGCATCTCTTTGAATTTATATCTCGGTATCAATAAAATTTTCAGGGCCATTCAATGTTTGTAATACATATGCCCTGAGTGAAATAAAGAAATATTTGGGGATTGGATATTTGTATCGAATTATACGTATTAACCTGATGATTGTCATTGCTTTACAGCCCGTCATGGAGAGGCCCGAGTGTGTGTGTGTATGTGTGTGTGTGTGTGTGTGTGCACTGAGGACATCCGTGTTTTTGGTGCTTCCCTTCATCTTTGCAGTGTTTTTCTATATTTTCTCTTAATTTGTTCCTTTCTAATTCAATAAATCATATCAATCATACTAATTTTGCAAAATGAACGATTGAAACGGGTAAAACAACAGCAACAACAATAACAGTAACAGCAATAATTTACTAATTTCATGAACCAAATGCTACTGACCGCTTATTATTAAATTTGGTGATATTCCTGCATTCATCAGTGCACGAACACTGTTCTGAACAACAATATTAACAAATTACGAAGTTGTTTTTTCTTCACCATCAATTGTAACATCGTCTTTTCCTACTATTTATTGACCAATCCTCAAAATATTGACTCTAATCAACACTCCCGTGTGATGTACACCCTGTTACTGATGTGACAGGACAAAAAATCTCATATAACTCAGTATCAGAATTCTGTGTAAAAACGATGAACCAAGAGAAACGGAGAAAAAAGTTCTATGTGAAGCTGGTGCTTTGAGAAGGCTAAATGTACAGTGTACACTCGTGAAATGAGGTGTCCAAATTTGGTCAGCTTCTTTCATAAAGTCGGACAGTGCGTTGTAAAGAAGCTGTAGATGGGAAAGTAGAAGTGATTCCTATGAAGTTGGGTCATACCTCAGATGAACATTTTTCATGTTCAGTATGATACTTTGTTACATGTACTTTTTGTTTGTTTAACGGGTCCCAGAGAGGTAAGCTCTAGGCAATCTCAGGGTCCCATTAGTAGGGTTCTCGTGTCTGCCCTTTCCGTGCTTGATCAATACCGATTGTTCAATAATCTACTTGACGAAATGTTCAGATACCGAACCTTAACTGTAATTTTTTCGCAAAAATGGCTCTATCTTCCCATTGATTAATAGCAAATCCTAGCAAGATAAAGAGTTTCATGTCAAGCAAAAATAAAACTAGGCTGGGGACAGCATTGTGTTCTCGTTTGGAGCATAAAGCAATTGATGATTTAGTTGACGAATTTAATTAGTATCAATTACCAGGGAACGGTCCCCAGGGTATGACAGAAATCTATCTTCAACTTTCAGTATTTCCACATTTTGATCGGTCACTTCAGCAGGAAGTGTACAGAGAGCTCAAAGCCATGTGGACACACAGTGGCCAAAACTTGATGAAATCAGAGTCCACATAATCACTGGTCTGTTAGCTCAGGGAAATGGACAGCTTTTTTTCTTCCATAGCAATAACTGTAATTCATTTGATTTTTACCCAAATCTAATTTCTGTGAAATTTGATGCAATAATGCAAACACATTTGCTTTCATGTTATGATTTGAAATACAAGAAGCTTGTCCATTGCAGAAGTATTTTTGAAACTTCAAAAAGCACATTGTTGGAAACTCCTGAAATTAAATTCTAACTGGAAAAATTAAATTGTGCGAAAGTTTGACCATAAAAGTGTTCGAGATTTGACAGTCTCTGTCTAATTGGAAGGACTGGGTGGCCAATGTACTCTTATCCATTGGGTGAGACACATATCACATATTATCACACACACGCTGTCCGTTTGTCTGTCTGTCTGCCTTCCTTTTGGGGCGTATTGGGTATGATTCCCTGTCATACACAAGATAAGTTGCCCTTTCTATACTTAGAACATAACTCGGTGAATTTTAATCGATAATTCATTTGTTGACACAGTTTCTTTAACCGAATTCTGAACACGATTTATAACCTTAGACTATTTCACCGTTATTTTATTGACAGCTTTGACAAAGAAATTCTATTATTACAGGAAATTATTTATTGTCTTACAGCCGTTTGTGTTTTTCATACGGGTTAAAACACTGTGAAAACCGTCCTGATCTAGATTTCCATATGTTGTTTACGGGTAAGTGTATCTCTTATATGCGAGACCTGACCATTCATGCCATACAAAGTCAATTTGTTACAGACTTTGGGAAGAAATGTTTAAACGGAACAAGCTTCGAAACGCATGTCTATAGAATTGAGTTCAATTCAATAGGCAATGACGATAATGCATAGTTGTAGAATGCGACTACAGTGTGAATGATCGTGATGTTGATTGACATTGAAAATCCCAGACACAGACAGACAAACAGACTGAAACAGACACACGCACTCACACACATTGGCAGATTCGATATGGCCTATTCTCGGACAATTATCTATGTGATGTATTATGTTGCTCATTCAACCTTACCGTGTAACATCTTGTACATTTAATGATGTAATTTATGAATCTTTTGTATACAGACTTGTGCCATATTGATTTGCTATTTAGTTTATGGCTTTATTTATACAACAATAGGTTATTTGCGCAAAAAGATGGCAAATTGCCCCGTATATAACACTCGCAATAAATAAGTTATAATCTCAGGGATATACGAAGCTGGTTATATACTTAACCGAGATACGCTTATTCTATCCATTTATTATGGTTGTATACAGCAAAGGTCCATGCAAAATACGAAATAAAAATTGAGCTGTTTTTATAACCTTTCGCAATCTAGTGGTCTATTATGTAAATAAGAATCATGCAGGCCAATCAATCTTGTATTGTTTAGAAAATGAAAGTGTATTCCGTATAGTTCAAAGTATACAGGACACAAGCATATGATTTTTTTGTGTATACGTATTACCACTGACAAACAAAGTAAGTTTATGGGCCAAATTATGGTAATATTATCAGGTATCAAATAACACCTAATTACGTAGGTGATTTATGATTCTTCAACTAAGATACAAGTAGCGTTTAAATCATGTTCAAGGTTGAATAAAACTGCTGAAATGCTATGCAAAACACTATGAAGTTTCTCAATTTAAGTAAACACCTCAATTTAAGTACTAGATTGTCCGATACAAATGAGCTTTTCACAAGCTAATTGAGGTTAAACTTTTTGGGGGCAACCAAATGACCTTGCCAGATATACTATGTTGATCTAGAGTGTATTTCTCCAATGTGGACTCTTTCCTTACGGATCCATTTTGAAAGTTTGTCACCATTTCATCCATTGTGGAGAAGAGCCCTATGAAGGCCACATGACCAGCCCTACTTGGTAGAGAAGTTTGAAGCTGCACCTTCCTACCTGTCTGCGTACCGTGGAGGTAGCGGCGTGGTGAGGGTATCGATTCTGACCGGCGCTTTACTCGCTTGTGACGCAATCGGACAACACATGGAGGCCATCAATACGCATATCCATTTCACACATCACAAAACGAGGGGCGAGGGCGGATCCAGTTTTACAGGTTCATCTGAAGTACCAAGATTTATGAAAAACTGATAGCTTCAGCAAGACAATGATTGCGTTAAGATTTTTTGGCATCAGCAAAGATGTGACAACAGAATTTTCTTGACCTAATATTTGCGAATGGTAGACCTCATTGTGTGTAACTAAATATTTATGACGATCAATTTTAACCAATGAACATCGTAAACTTTTAAAACGTGAATATTATTGCATATAATAAATGGTCCATTATTTTTATGATCTGTATGGTCTAAATCATTAGGTGTGACGTCTATAAAGTAATACGTTTGCTTGGGCCAGCCATCTTTCACACAAGGACTGATCACTAGTTGGATCAATTGAGTACTACCCAAGTTTGTTCAAGTATTACTGAAGTATTACACTCTGGGAATCTTGGAAACAACAACAGTAATCAAAATTACATCACACATCGAGAAGCAAAACCATTGACACCACAGCATGGACTTGTTACATTATGGACAGCTTCAAGAAAGTTTCGAGCATTGTACCGCGCTCTTTAACACCTCGGGCATATGAAAGAGACTTACAGAAAGATGCGTCGAAGATGTTTATAAAATAGAAAAAAAATCATGAGGATTCGTTTATGGTAAGCTGAGAAAGTTACAGTCAGTAGTGGGTGAAGGACTTTGCGCGAAGTGCTAAGACCAATTTCAGCTACTGTAACTTTAACAGCTTCATATTACGTAGATGGCGGCACCTTCCAGTTGTTTCATATTTGGTCACTTTTATTCGTCTGACCCACAATTTGTGCGGTAACATCTAATGACAGAAAGATCCATAACTGTCGCAGCTTCAAAGGGGACCTCACTATCCACACTATCTATACCTATCAACCCAAACCTTGAAAAGCCGCCTTTGACTTCAAACACCAGGTCCTCTTTAAAGGACAACCGACACCATTAGGTCCATAGATGCTAATCTACATGTTGTGCCAATATGCTGAATTATCGTAGCTTAAATGGAAATAAATGCTTGTGTTGATGAATAAAACAAGATTAAGTCCATTATCAAATAAATAGCGGCTATTTAGCCACAGTTTGAGAACGAGTTTTTATATCATGGTGGAGAATACGTAATGTTGTCACATTACTTAGTGTGGGGCAAAACATTCACGTTCCTCCATTGTGGGAGCAATAGAAATTTAAGCTGCGCTTTTGTTCAAGTGAAAAGCACAGCGCGAATTTGTATTGTTCGGAAAATTAAATACAAATTGTTGGATAGGATTCTGATTTCCTACATTGTCTATAAAGAATCACTGTGCCCAAATGAGACAAGCAATAATAGCAAAGTGGAAATGACAAGTGGTATAAGTCAGGCATTGTCAGGAGTCGATTACAATTAATAAGTTCAAACAACATTTTAATTGCACACAATGCATTTTATGCTTTGATAAGAAGACAGCACATGATGACGCAACTACAATCCAGATGTAGCAATGACTCAAATGTTATGAAAATACCTAGAATCAATTAAGCGGTTTAAATATAGGTGCCAGACAATTACACATGGAGGGTTGGTTTAAAAATTACCTTTATATGAAACATTATAGAAAGTTTTGCAGAAAAGGGAATTTAACTTTATATTATAGTTTCTGCCTTACTCATCTTCTAGATCCACCACTAGTACTTTCCACCCAAATTAGCATAAGCACTACCTGTATCTATATGTCTACAGCTAAAGAGTTATGTACAAACTATTGGTCGATTATATCACAGAAGCCTTTCAGCTCTCCCGTCCCTCCCCGACCAACTCAACCTTCATGTACAGTCAATATTGACGAGCTTCCCTATTGCATCTGTATGCAAATACTTAGTATAAAATAAAAAGCCATGTTGTTTGTCGTCAATGGCTGTCATGGTTCTATGTCCATTGTATTGTCTCTTCGTTTGTTATTGGTTGTTTGTCGGTAAAAGTCTTTTTTTGTCAGCTCATGTTTACCTGAGTGGAACCCTATCCATGAAATATGTAATATTTTGACTCGTTCTTTTGTAAGAAGTCATTGACGTTACAGTCAAAGTTTATCCACAGATACGACTAGCCATGACGTAACCATAGTAAGACAATGCAAGTTACTGTCTAATGATAATGCTCCCTCATTTGGATTTGTATAATTAAGCCGTTGCATAGTATTCAACTAGAAGTCGGCGTGAATGCAGTGCTGAAAGTTTGCAAGTGCAAGACCCCCCCC
>JBCAUI010054110.1:0-20552 GCA_038406195.1 Haplosyllis anthogorgicola | reverse complement strand
ATTTCTATTGTGTTGGAAATATTGATATAAGTGGGGAAATCGATATAGGAATATTGATATAAGTGGAACAATTAACACTGGGGTCAATGGAAGAAATTTGGCGCGGAAAAAAATCGATATAAGCGGGATATCGATATAAGTGATATCGATATAAGCGGGGAGGAGTGTACAAGAACGCCGGTGTGAAAGCAAAACTATTTTCTTTGGAGAGAAATAACATGTGTACTTCTTTTTAAACTTATCATCAGTAGTACAAAGCAAACGTCCACCACCAAACTAATAAAATTCAATAGAAAGACCATCCAACCGATTGCGAATGCAATGACCAAATTTGATCCGCGGTCTTAGTACGAATGGCTTTATTACATTCTATTGGTAAAGAAAGAGAGGAAATCCAGCTGCCTTACCATCATGTACATCCTCAACCAGGAGGTGCTACTTGCGCCTTAACCGTCCGATGGAGAGGGTCATGCATTGTTTGTACGTTGTCTCGATCATGTAGGCAAAATGACTGAAGAGGTCTGTTCATTTCTGTCAAATGAGATGGATAACCAGACACTGTATCTATCATTATGTCCTGCTGACCTGTTATTTTGATATAATGTATTAATCTGGTATTGCAATCGAACAAACTGCATTCTGCAGTTCACTATAAAGCTCAATCATTTAGGTTCCTATTTATTTTGAAATTGGATTAAAGTGACATGAAAAATTATAAAAATTATTTTAAAGACAAAAACTTGCAACATTATTTCGTTTAAAACTTGCAAATACTGTGCATTCTTTTGAAAATGATATCACTGAAAGTACTCGCTATTTTATTAAACATTTAATATGGCATTAACTTGAATGAAATTCGCTTCTGCACAAACTTTAGCAATCGACCAAGCATTACTAATTGTTCGGTAAAGTTGGTGTGTAGTGCAAGTGAAGTAGCAATTAGCGCAAATATACTTCATACACTGTATCCCTGGGATTTATTCATAGTGGGTGAGAACCAGGCGGTTCTTTGAATTTCATCCTTGACAGAATCAATTAAAGTAGATATCGGCCTATGTGGATCAGTCCAAGTACGGCTTTCAGCAATTTGACCTAATCCAGTGATGGCACTCTTAATTGCCTTCAGTTTCAAATATCTGGGCAGACATCACAATTTCTCTTCTAAATATCATAATCATAAAAGCTTGTTGTGTAAGTAGAGAATCGGGAAATCAACTAGATGTTCTATTATAATATATAGTATCTCCAAATGTTTAGAATTTTCTCAAATGGTCAACATCAATCTTACTGATTGCATGCAGTCCATTATGCAGCAACATGTAGTGTGTCTCAAGGTTTGAAATCGACTTGACTAATGTCATTTACTTGATTAGTTGGCTCCGAATGTGGCAATAGTAATGATGATAATACGCTCGGCTCTTCTATTCTCGTGAGCAACTCAACTCTATTACAATTTCTCGAATTGCCTGGTTCACTTTATTTGATTTTCTAATAATGGAAGAACCGTTGTAAGGCTACTGGGATTAAACTGCAGTTGTCTTGACAGACCATTCATTGCATTTGATAGAGACGTACAGATCTCATATGTCAATGCTGGTATGGTGTCTTTGAAAGACATCCACACCTGATCAGTGAAATGCTTCCCATATTATGCGTCTAAAAGTCATAAGAAACATTGTCTGAGAAAATATTTTTAGTCAAATAAGTCAAATTCTGCTTTCTAGGACAAGGACTCAGCTAAAATAACCTTGCGAATGAAAGACTCCTAATTTGGTATTAAGTCTTCTTATCATAACTTAGGAAGTCTCAACTGGATTTCAATTATTCCGCTGACATGTAAACACTATTGTGATTTAAAGGTTACGGGTTTTGTATGCTACAGCACCAGGTGCCAATAGAAGCTAATCATCTATGATTTATTAAGACTTTTCCCAGCATTAACTTTACTTGCAGTCACAAATTAAAGAAAATCACAATATGCAAGCCATGTCTGTACAAGAAACGTGGAGTCACTATGTCCGGTAATTATGGGTATAAACTATGCGATGGAAATGATTTTTCATTCAGTGCACAAAGAAAAGGGAAAGGAATGGATATTTAATTTGTAAACGGTGACCTCCATAGTCTGTCCACTGAATTTCAGGATTCTTTGATCCAGTTGAGGTCAAGCATGTAAGGCTCTTACTGGAGACTTGAGAGCGTTGTGGGACCCACACAAATCCTGTCAGCCACTTGTTCACTGAACCATCATTGCTTAATGATTCTTTCGTTGAAAGATCATCTGCAATTCACAGCCTTCTTAGTCAATACTTGACAACAGGATTGTAAACGCTATTGTTGCCAACTGCATCAGCTGCAAGCTGCAAGCGGTAGTAATATATCCGACAACAAGTGAAATTTGTCAACGTAGTTGATTTACTCCCAGGTGTCATATATACGATTGGATGAATACTGCCGCTTTACGTTCCAGTATATTTATCGTTATTATTTCTCGAATCACTATAAATTTCTTGTAAAATGCAATAGAAGTTGCTAAGATAATGTCAGTGAGCATTCATTCCATTCATTCACATGAACATTTCCTGTCTCAATGAATTGGTCAAGTTTGCAGAATGTTGTAATATGATTACTGACAGACACACCAAAATAGTCTCCAATTGAAAACATATATATTTCCAATATTTCAATAAAGTTTGGTTATTGCTAAGGTTATTCCTTTATGTTTTATTTATTGTAAACATGCAGACATAGATCACGGTTAAAGATGCTTGACTTTGGTTGTTGAATAACGAGATCATTCTTGCCATATTCCTAAAGATTTATGCTCAAGGTCAAGTGGTCACCAGGGAACCAGACTTTGAAAAATGTACCAAGGGTCCCACTAATCCTCTATCTGAACAGATTCAATGAACCATTACACATGAAGCTGGATGCATTTCCTGCAGGACTACCACTTTATTTCAATAGCCACTGCATTTTCCCTTTGGCTAAACATGCCAAAAGGAATCTGTAGAAGGTCCATAAATATGTGCACCTGTGGAAGAGGCCTTCTTTCTGTGTTTTTAATAAACAACTTGAGCGACTTCTTCCCATGTCACTTGCAAACAATAGAAATTTGCACCGTGCTTGCGACCTCGTGAAAATCACATGCAGCCTATTGTTTCTTTAGTGAACTACATTTCCTTCTATGTACATAAACATGTTTTCTTTCCTCGGACTGTACGGATATAGTACTGTGTATGATTCAATAGACATTTGGGCAGTGAGTTGAGGAATGGGCAGATTAGTTTGGACAGCGCTTGATCATCTGTATACATGACAGGCACGGTGTAATCTTCATGCTCTCGACACGGGTGCGGCATACAAACCTGCGTGCTCCACCACAATGTTAACTGTGCAAACGATCTTTAACATTTGCTTTCCCAAAGATTAGATACAATACAAGATTATATTGTCTCCAATACTTAAGGTGAGAAACAGTCCATGTTTCAGTGCAAGGTGCTTGTTGTCAAATTACTAAATTAAGTATTTTAGTTCGAGATTACTTATTGTCGTGTTACAAACGGGACCCTCCATGTGTGGGGAGGACAGAGGGTTTACGGTACGGAGCGCCACGCAAAGGGATCGCGTGGCCCACCTTAGCCCTCTGGGGGTTTTTGCGCTTTATCAAGCAACAACTTTTTAAACTTTCAAATTGAGACTCCAATATAAATTTAGAAAGTTCAGATGTGTAAGGACTGTGCGTGCTCAAAGGACTTTTCAGGAATCTCGGAAACAAGTGAACAAAATGTGTCCCCAAACAAAAATTTACATACACATATTCAGTATTCAATTTAGTACCGAGGATCTATGTAAATAAGAATGACAATTTAGGTCAGTCAGCATGTTCAGTTTTAGACAGTCTCCATTTGTTGCTTCAATTTGGTGATTCTGCGTCAGTTTGGTTGGTCTAAATCTGGCAGTTTGTTAAAAGTCTTTTCTCATAAGGTCCTATCTTTATCCAACAGTTAAATGGTGTTTTCATGTGACATAGAAACACAGTTGAGCAGCTTATAGACAGTACTTGTTTACCATCCCTAAGAGACACTTTCAGTTTACCATAATAACCCTTGGGTTTGTCAGGTCCCTCTCACTGCTCAATTCCCAAGTACCTCTTTTACATATTTACACATCCATCCGAATGTCGTCCAATATTGGAACGTTTCTGTGTGTGCATGCATGATACATGGCTCATTGGCCACACAAGCATTTCCCTAGATTAGATCAGACACGGGATGCAGATTAAATTTCCATTCTTGACATCCTAATGGTTTTTTCCCTTGACGTGCATTGTTTTAGGAAAATGCAGTGTCTCATTTAAAATCACAATAATTGCTTGAGTCATTTACTTTCTCACTCTTCTTGCGAAAACCTGTCTCCATACTTTTGCTGAAAAATCCGAGCAAATTGAAGATAATATATCCTGTCAAGCCAACAGGGAATCTAATTTATCAATCAAAACGGTGGTTCTGTTTTAACATTGTCAACATTTACACAATCCCACTGTATATTTAATTGTATTAAAAGTATTCTACATGGATATGATCCAACTGTAATTGTATTAACTGTGTGCATTTCAGATGAGAATATTGCGGGACATTATGCAAGGAGACGAGGATAATCCTAAAGTGGCAATGGAGAATAATTGTCGGCCCACGATGCCACCCAATCATAGGCCTGTCAGGACGAACATCAACTTTCCTAATCCTGTGAGTAGCAGATAGAAATGTCACACTTGTCATTTTATACCTTTAACAACACTGTTCATGAGATGATGAAACACTCCATATGCACTAATTTCTACCAAGTTGTTTTGTCCCAGGCCTATTGTCCATCAACTGTAGTTTTCAAATGGATGTTTGAACAAGAGTATAAACATTATCCATCAGTATTCAATTCAGGACTACTTTAGTGCAAATTATCCCAAGCATAAATTGGCCCAAATGTCTTTACTACACGGTTACATTCTCAATTTGTCTCCCAAGGCATATGTCTAGTCTGTGACCGTGTCTGGTTCTCCCCTCTAATGTACATTTCTTTATTTGGGCTTAGGTTTAAATGGATACATCGTACAGGGGTAAAACAATGAAACACCCATAAATGGAGTACGTGTAGAAAGGCCAATATTTATCTTGCTGTAAAATGAACGTTTTCTCTTTAGGAAATCTTTAAGTAAATGTGACATTAATTTATGACAGCAACATTAAATTTCAGGATGATCAGATGCGGTGCTCATAATCGTCTGCTGCGTTGTCTTTTTCGTGAACGGTTGTGACAAATGAAACCGAATAAATCGTTCCTTGTTGATTTTTGCTTTTTTGTTCTTTTCTTTATGTTTCAATTTACGGAATTACCCAACATACTCGAGGCATTGACGAAAGTCTTAAAAACTATTTGTCTGCATATCGAAATGTAATTGGTAACAAAGAATTTTGGAATTACACTCCTCCCCGGATATATCGATATTGCTTATATCGATATCCCGCTTATATCGATACCTTTTTTCCGCACCAAATTAATAGACCCTCATGTTAATTGTTCTGCTTATATCGATATCCTGCTTATATCGATGCTATTTTCCCGCACCAAAAATATCGATATATCCGGGGACAAGTGTAAATATGTTTTAAAATGGTAGGAATGACATAAGATTCGGCTTTTGATTTAAATCAGCCATTCATCTTTCATTAGTCAGTGAATCTATTTTTTAACATATTTCTTTTGTATTATTGATTATTTATCATAAATGAGAAGCAAAGACAATCGGTTGCATGTTTACTAACTGATCCAATCACTAGAAACTTCATCCGAATACCATCTCGTGAGGCCCGTTTGATAATTGAATATCTGCCTATTTTAATTATCTGAACGCAGTGTAAGAGAATGGCTATAAAGAATGCATTACTGAAAGGATTATAAAAATGCAAATTTGATTGAAGCGTAAAATGAGAAAAAGGAACATGGTTCATTCATAACGCTCGTGATTGATTCATATTTATATTTACACACTTCGTGCAAATTTAATGCATTCATCGGCCAGAAACGCAGTAAAAATGAGCTGAACATGGATCAGAGTTCTTTGAGATAGACTGTTCATAGCTGTGAGTGATTTGAGTTTGCGTGCAAAGCCCGAGTTTTGATCGGAGCTTTCTCTCGACAGGGACACGGTAGTTTGGACTGTGTAATTACCTGTGTAATAATTTTACTGCAGTAGAAGAATAAAGAAGGGGACTGCTGCATGGAAACTGCTCGTGCTCACTTGCATGCTTCAATCACTGTCCGTGTATGAATATATGCAATAAACGCTTGTTTTACGATCTAACATTCTCATTAACCAGTCGTAATTACCCACTTATTGTCTTTGGAGATGGATACATTTGGATAAATAATCTTGCTTTTACCGCGGGCATTGTTTTGATTGATGTTGCTTATTGGTAATCAAATTTCCTTAAATTTCCCATTTTATACGCTAGAAAGGATTTGCCATTCACAATGTCAACGTAATGTTTTTCTCGCTACTTATACAGATTCATTACTGTTTCGTTCTCTCTTTTTATTTTCTTGTCAGAGTAAAAGCTGTAGTATGGAAAAGGAAATGCATTACCAAGGTAGGTACTCAACACCCACCAAAATACCTTTTACGTCTAGATTTGACACATTTGCAATGATAGATGACACATTTATATGTGTAAAGGGTGAATTCGCGCTACAGCACAGTGTGTTTCAGTCATCAGAAAAGAAAAAATCCACAAATACAAACAGGGATTCACAGGCTTCATATTGCGAAGTGGCAAATCGAAAAGTTAAACTTTGCGGAGAATTGGGGTTTAATGGACAAGTCTTGTTACAGAAGATGTGCTTTTGATACAAAGTTGAATGAGCGCATTGATATGACTGACGCAGCCCAAGACAAATATTCCAGTTCCTCTTTACAAAGTTGCGAGAAGTCCATCAGCACGCATCGACTCGATTACAGGAATCAATGGTAGCAGTCGAAGATAAGGGGTTTATTTACTGCTGTGGACAATACTGCAGTTCCTGTGTCCAGCATTTATAGAGAAGGTGGACGAAAGCTATTGATCCTTTACCGAGAACCGCGCCACTGATTTGACCGAGATTGGTCATTATTTGCCCATGTGGGCATTGCAAAGTAGTAATGCTTGAATGCACAATGTTACTTTATCATAATGTATAGAAGCAGTAGAGCTGTCAAACGGCAGTAGCACACTATCGATCTACGCCGTGCTTACTAAGTGCAGAGCAATGTCTCGGGTCCGTTGCTTTCTCAAGTCGTATTGTGGGGCGCTTTGTGTGCTCTTCCTGTGCTCAAGGAGTGACATTGATCACACTGTGTTTCTATCGATCTACCATATCGAATAATACCTGACTTGCAGTCTGATACCTTCCTCCTAATCAATAAATAATACACAGATCATCCATGAACCTCCTTCCTACACGGACAAACACGACACTACAGAGTGAAACTAGAAGCACTTGATCTCTGGACAGTTCTTAAAGGCCCCTGAAGACGAGTGGCTCCAAATTGTCTCGATACAAGGCTTCTCACAACTGAAAATTCGTGTCCATGTGATTAAAGTTAAACCAAACTGTAACTTAATGGGTGACTGATTACAACTAATAAATACTAAATACGAATCGGTTCATTGTTTGGCGTAATCAAACGGTATTAAAACATGTACGATGTCTTATTTTTATTTTAGCGAACATATGGATGAGAAGCTGATGATACTTAAATGATTCAAACTAGGAGACCAATCATCACTCAGTCATCTTTACCCTACAACATAAAGTCAAGACACACAAACTGTTAAACAGTAGATTTAAAAACTGAAAAGCAGACTTACGTAACACCATTGTGCCAAAGTGGAGCTTAGGATATTGTTACGATTTAAAACTGCATGATGTTACATCTTAACCCAAACTAGTATTATCCTAATACAAGACCACCTTTGAAACATCTAGCTTATTGCATATGTTGGTTGTTTAATTTTGTAGACCCTCGCATGGTGATGCGCGTGAAAATGTAACATTTCATACTTGTAGATATTCGCATCCTATAACAGTGAACTTATATTTGAACTGAATTGTAAATACAGACAGGCAAAGCATTGATCACTTGCCAAAGTTATAAAGTTTTCAATAATATCTATTTATGCTTCCAACATTGAACTTATACAGAATTCTTAGCGACAATTATCCTTCCTATTGTACATATTCTCACATTGACTGTCCATGAATCTTAATGCTAAAAAGATCTTGTGGCAGTACATATGAAATGCCGTTAAAAGCCATTTTAATCTTTACGTTTCCTACAGAAGTCACTGTACATCTAATGTCAGAACCACAGAACATCCAAAACACAGAATTGTGTACTTAAGTCAGTAGCTAATCGTCTTTCGTAAGTGTCTATTCGCAGATATGACAAATAGAAATCAGTTATCGGTTGACTATCACAGTAATTGTGTAATTTCTCTTGCAATAAGAAAACGCATTTACCAAATGGGCAAGTGGGTGATATTATTCAAATGTCGGCCCATCAAAAAAAGCGTTTGGGCTAAAGAACTGAAATTATCTCGACCTTAAAGGGGCCGAATTCGGTTCACTAAATTGAACCAAGCTTATCTTTTGAAACTAACCGCCAAGATAAAAAGTCGGTCATCGATTTCAATGAAGAACTCCTATTTCTGGAAAAGTTGCTTAAGATACGGTCTAATTATACCTTATACTAATAGCATTACATACCATTAAACTGCGTGTGTAATATTACCCGTTGTTGCTGTGACCTGTGTAGTAAGAAAGTTGCCAAGAGAAAAGCCCCAATCTTTATATCAATTTTGTCCCAAAGAGGGCTCCACTCTTTTGTAAATATCTCAGCTTTTGTAAGTTTACATGTGTATAAATGTAATAAACGTGTACATACAGTAATTGTAAACTGCAGATTTAGTACAATAGTAAATGTACATTTCAGTTTTTTCCTATGTTCTCCATAAATCCTCCAATATTATGTGATATTTAAAAGTGTTGAATGTAATGTACATAACGCAACTGACTCAACTTTACGGTAGAAACTTGCTCATACGGTATGTCTGTTCGCATACATTCCTAATGCACAACTTTATATCCGTATTTTAACTTCAAACAAAATAACTGTAAATGATAAAGAAAGCACAAAACATAGCAGATAATTCGACATCAGTACAAAACTTATAAAACTGGATATCTTTGGCTACTACTATTTGACCTAATGTAAATACGATTGGATAACTTTAGAATGACCCAAGCGTTCTATTACTCAAATGTTTTAATTTGTTCTTGCAATGGCAATGTCATTATAGCAAACGTGGATTACAATGCCGTAGTATATATGCTTTGCAACACTTGTCATGAGCATAACCGTAATTCTTAGATTGTAGAGCCCTGAAATCATGGGGCACAATATAAAAGAAGCAAACCACCTGTGTTATCTATTAAAGGGACCAATTTTCTTGTTTACTGTTGTAATATTTATATCTTGCAAACGCGTCTAGATATACAGGGTATTGTGATTATTTTACACGACACGAAGTTAAGAATGTCTTGTACAAATTTTGGTTGTATGTGAAAATGTGATTCTGTTATTTGATTCTTGTGAACGTGAAATATTGTTTGCTGTAAAGCAATAAAAGAACTGTGGTTTTCACTCTTTTCCATCGGGTTTGTTTACTTTCAAAAACATATTCGAGGTGGCTTTACTTATTCGCAAAATTTTATACATATAGTATATTGCCAAAATAACACGTATGCCCTAATTAACGCGCACTCCCTTTTTTGGGCTGATTCATAGAACTTTTTGCCATCATAGCAGAGATTGATCATAAAGTTTTTCTGAGTAGGTATGAGAAAAGTTGTAGAAGATTTTGTTTTTCCTTTATAAAATTACTTTTTCTGCATCAAATGTTATATTCTTTGTAAAATTTCATGCTCGTAAAGGGTGAAACTCTGGTATATTCCCTTCCCAAACCAATAAATTTTGTATCAGTGTTGACACACCGCAAATTCATCACATGTGAGTAGCTACCAAACATTGGTGTTTAAATGATGCACACTCACAAAATTTGGGCGTACGCACATTATTTGGGCAATATACGGTATGTAAGATACCACTATAAGATCAAAAAGTTATTAACATTTACATTAAGAAACATAATTTTGAAGGTTATAGTGATAACTTAAAACATTTACAAAATTTCACCAATTAGTATTTACACTCCTCCCCGGATATATCGATCTTGCTTATATCGATATCCTGCTTATATCGATACTTTTTCCGCACCAAATTAATAGACCCTCATATTAATTGTTCTGCTTATATCGATATCCCGCTTATATCGATGCTATTTTCCCGCACCAAAAATATCGATATATCCGGGGACAACTGTAATTAGCAGAGGCATTTCGTTAAAAATACGCAGTTACTACTGGCTTCTTTTTCCTTTATCGTCTGTACATTTATTTCTCATGGTAAATACAGATGTTCTTTTCTCCATTCTGTTTCAATAAATATATATTTACAATTTTTTGAAATACAAAATAAATTCTGGAAAATAATCAAAACTGTAACTGCAGAGTTGATCAGAAAGTCAATACGGAACACATTTACTCGCCCTCGACTGGTTTAAAACAAAATAAATCGAATTTCGATGGAAACGCATTTATACAAAAGTAGTTACTGATAAATATTACCTAATAAGTTCTGTGTCTTGCAAGACACTATACTTTCAATAGTTTAACTAAATCAGAGCTAATCCATGAGAATTTTTTGGAAGATTGCCGTGAACATATTAACATTTTCATCCTTCATACAATTAATTTTGAGCTTTCTGTTGTTAAAATTTACTACACAATTAAATTTACGATTTAAATACATTTTCGATCGGGATTCCAAGGAAATCTTTCTTTCATGTCTTTTTCATGGAAACGCACCACTTGCATTTGTTACATTTTCTTAAGTCTTTCAAACGTCTAGGATACATTTAAATGTGTTTATAAATTAACTCTTATTCAATTCTTATTTCAAAGTGTGAGTATTCTTATCAGATAACCCATCTTACAATTTAAATTACATTTGAAGTCGATTTTCACATTTACGACACAATTACAAATTAACGTTTCTTTTGAATAATTCTGCAGTATCTGCTCGATTGTCTGTTAACAATGCTTTAGGCCTGAAAATGTGTTACAGCATTTTACCCATTTCATGTTACATTTTTTTATTTTTACCTTGATAATTTAGGTTTATTTTTTACAAGTTTAATAAATATATACATTACAGTTGTAGCAGAGACCCAACTAGTCTCAAGGAAGTATCACTGTTGCAAATACATTAAATTATTTCTCC
This sequence comes from Haplosyllis anthogorgicola, assembly GCA_038406195.1. Taxonomy (NCBI): domain Eukaryota; kingdom Metazoa; phylum Annelida; class Polychaeta; order Phyllodocida; family Syllidae; genus Haplosyllis; species Haplosyllis anthogorgicola. The sequence goes on along the minus strand of JBCAUI010054110.1, from coordinate 9,115 downwards.
ACACCCACACAGTCCTCTCAAATTGACACTGGCTTGCAATTGAACACATTATAACGATATTACTTTAATTTTATCTGCATTATGTACACACAATTCTACAGCCTCTTCACTAGTGATACTGCTGCCCTGGGTCTGAAATAATAAAATCAACATATATTAAAACTAAACAACGATTCCTGTTAATATTTTTAACGTTGATAGTGCGAATGCACTGGTATCAAAAATGCATTTACAATGTCAAGTGTGCCTAACTAGATCATCTACAACAGATATACTACACCAGAAAAATAACTATACAGTTTCTCTGGTCTCACCAACCAACAGTGATTCGACAAGAAAAGATCAAAAATGCAGGCTAAAACCTAATAAAGTTTCACAAGAGCCACCATGAAAGTTTATGAAAACAACATAAAAGTGGCGATATTATGTGTTCTTTGGCATGCATGGGTTAACCTGGGTCAGGCAGTTTTAACAAGGAATATAAAAACTACTGTGAGTGTTCCAATTACATGTCATCAAATATACTACAAAACACAGCCAGGAAATACCGAAGTGCAAGTTCAGCTTCTACTGATGTACCACAAGAAAACAGCAATAGACTCTAAAATGCATTTCGCATCTACAGTAGAACCTGTTTTGAGCGACATCTTGTCTTTTACGACACTTTTTCCACAGAAGTAACATGGTTTAGACTAGTTTAAATGCCTCTGCTTTGAGCGACATCCTGCCTTTTACGACACTTTTGGATTGGAAAAGTTTGGTGTCGTGCAAAACAGGTTCTACTGTACTGTGTCTAAGCTGTATCTACTAATAAGGGGTATTTGACATGCATCCAGTATGTGGGTGCCTGTACCTGCATATGGATGGCTGCTAAATGGCGGGGTACCGGGCGTAAGGGGGCTTCCTCGATGGACTCCACTATATAGGCCTGAAAGCACAGCAGTAACTATTGTCATTTTGTTTTCTTTTACAAGGTCCAGCCTGACATCTTCAACCACTGAATTTATTCAATGTTTTATTGTATAAACGCAAGATGTCAGTACTGTTTAATGGAAGAACGCAAAGCTTACAACGAAAACTAAAGACAATACAGGAAAAAAGACGACTTCACCCACAACATTATAAATTAAATACGGCATGTAAATTTGTCTCAACAAAACATTGCAACAGTGGGTTATTTAGTCAATGTAAAAATAGAAGAAAGTATGTGCATTTAAATTTAGGACACAACATGTTGCTTACTTTGAGTACGATGTGCTTGAGGGGAAGTGTGGGATCCAAGTAAACCATGATGATTCAACGAGCCTAAACCCTGATTTTGTAAACTTGTTCCATACAAACCAGGTCCTGTTAATGTTAGCAAATACCAATAAATATTACATTCTTAATTTAAAGATTCCATTACCCACCCCTCTAAAAAAATTCAGATCACTGGGGACATTTTAACTGATGTAACCTAACAAATAAAAAAACCCTCTCTTACAGCTCATTTAACTGCTATAAACTGTAATTTATCTTAATAAAATAAAATTATTTGACTTATTAGCTAAGCAATGTAAGTGGATCAACAAAGTATAGTGTACATACCAGTATGTGCAGAACTGGGTGACCTCATCGATGCTGCTATATCGTGAGCCTGTTGTGCTTTGGTCAGATCAACCATGTGTATTCCTGGATAAGCACTTGTTGCACTAACCCCACTACTTGTACTCCGAGGCGGTGAGACAAAATACTCACTGGAAACTCCAGCCGGTGATCTTTGTAGGCCGGACGGTAGTGTAAATGCAGAGCTGGAACTTGGTGACCTGGGGATTTTCGCCGACTGATCTACAGACCTCCATATATTCTGTGACTGAGAGTTCGTTGATGGAGTTGTTACTGACTGATCTACATTTCTCCATATATTTTGTGATTGTGAGTTCGTTGGTGCAGTTGTTCTCTGTTGCTGTTGTAATGTTTGTGCCTGCATTTGTGCTTGCATTTGTGTTAAACCGCCGTACAGAGTTCCTGGCGAACTTCTGGGTGGTGTCGCTGGACTGTTGCGGTTTGGACTTGGGCTGGCTCTTGGTACTTGTTTGTGGAGCTGCTGCTGGATTTGTGAAGAACTGACTGGACTACTGCCCTGTTTAACAGTCTGGCCACTGTGCACTAATTGCTGCGATTGAGCATTTGAGGTGGGCGGAGAAAAACAATTGTTACCGTGAGTCTTGGATAGATTGCTGATACTAGCATCCTGACTGTAACTATGTTGTTGAAGATGCTGCCTTTTCTTTTCCGCGGGTTTTGCAATTTGCGTTTTCATTGCCAACTGTACCAATTTTCCCCTTTGATCCTCTTGTATTTTAAGCTTGTTTTCCTGAATCTTGGGCAGTGAAGTAGAACCTGATAAACCGTCTGTGAATGGGGTTTTATTCACTGTGTGTTGTGGCGTTGATGACAATATAGACGACATTGATGCACTTTGTTGAGAAAATGGTGCTGCCTTGACGGTACTTGAGGTGGGATTAGGAGCAGATGTTACTGACTGAAAGGAGTTGGGTTTGCTACTTACCTGTAAAGATGATGGAGTAGTATTGGCAGTTGCTGTGACCACCTTAGACGTTCCACTTGCTTGCTTCTGTTTTGATACCTTCACAACATTTACTGTTCCCGATTGTAATTTTACCTTTGTTACCGTCTGCTGAGATGACTGTTTTGATTTCTGACCACTATCTTTAGCCTTACTTGCCTGATCCCAAGCTTGTTTAAAGGCGGACACTTGACTGCTATTCGCAGACTGTATGTTGAGGGCAGGTGGTGAATCTCGATTGTCTTGTTGAAAACTTTTAGCGAATTCACGGAACTGTGCCATAAAGTCTGGAGTGTGTTCGGCCGAGAAACCTGTAGACACATGCTGCATAAGTGAAGGGGGTGAGCTTCCTATAGCCGATTTACTATATGTGCTGCCGAAAGGTTGTTCTTTAGCTTTGTCAGGTAGTAGTTTGCTAGAAGCAGCCAGTCCGGCCAACATGCTCATTGAGCACAAGGCCTCACCACCATCTTCGGCAGTACTGATTGGTGTCACTGCAGGAGTTGTAATACTTTTGGTTGTGATAGGAGTGCCTACCGGTCCTCTAGATAGCTCAGACTTAGTTACTGGAGTCGAAGCCACCTTACTTTTAGCTGTGGATATGTAGCTCTTTGTAGCATAATCTAACAAGGTTGGTGTTGGATGAGTAATCGCTGGTTTCTCGTCTTTTGTCGCCGGTGTTTTGGTTACGCTGGTGTTGTTACTGACATCCAGCATGGAGGATGAAGTATCAGCTATCTGACTACTATTTGCACCGGGAACTCCACTGTCTGATATCACAGGCTTCTTTGGTTTTGGCCTAAAAAGAAATCCAAAGTTCAATTTGTATTACTCGATCTTTACTTTAACAATTTGAGTCACCAATTTTGATCCCTTTCAGCCACTAATTATAATCCCTTTCGAACAGGTAAATGTGTACTTACTGAACGGGTACGGACGTCCATCTGTTATGAGCATTCTTACTTTCCTTGTACAGCATCCTGCGAGGTTAAATGTTACTCGTTATAATTTAACAGAAAACATGAATTTTATCTACAGTACCTATACAAACTTGTGATGATATTCGATTTCATCTTGCAGTTTTCAATTGGACAGCAGCATAAAAACAGCTGTTACTGCGTTAATCAACCTTAACTAGCTTTGCAATCTCATGACAAGAATTTGCTTTAAAGATAAAATCATGAATGAACAAACCTGGTTTGCATCCAACCCTGAGGCCACAAAGGTTTAACATCTGCATCAAGATATGCACGGAGATACTCCTCTGCTGACTGTGTCCTTGCATTACCGGCATCAAACATATTCATCTTGATCCGGACTACGGTACACAGCAGCATCCTTCAATATGATTACATGGGTTAAATAACATTTTGTATTGTTGTAGGAATCTCTGCTGCATGTTTTCAAAACAGACTAACATTTTGTGGCTAGACTCTTCTTGTAACATCACTTTTGATGGCCGTTCAAGACACTATACATAACAATTTGTTAAAGAATTTACATGCAGTGCATGTAACACCTGTACCTTAAATCGTCTGTCCATTGGAATTTCTTGTTCGGAGCTTTGAACCGTTTCATTTCTCCATTCTTGTCTCCATCTTTCTTTTCATCATCACTGTCAGCTGTTGATGGATTTTCTTCTTTCTGTTCCTGTTTTTGTTGCTGCAGCAGCTGTTGTCTGCAACACGGATGAAGATATTTTGTCCAATTGTCATTAACAAACTGAGAACTTTCCTGGCAGCATGTCGTGTCTACACATCACAGGAAAACTCATTAAAATAATAACTACTGTACTTACTTTTCCTGATACGCTTTAGTTGCCACCTGAACTTCAATGTTGTAGTTTTCCATTTGCTCTGGCATCGCCTTTGCAATGGCTGAAAGAACATGTATTACGTGTAATGATTGAAAAAATCTCTCAAATACAACTGGAAAATAATCGCGATTTCATCATTTGCTTATACAAGTACACATGTATATTGGCGAAATGACCTGTAATACGGATAATGATACACAAAAAGCAGGCTATCTAAAGAACCTAACTCTTGCAAGTAAGCACTATTTTACGACAAAGTTCTCCCTATGTTATCTGCCATTGTAAAAGTTCTTTACATTGTGCAAACAAGGAAATGAGTTCACGTACCTTCCCTGAGTCTGTTGATTGGTTCCTTGAGTTTATCATCTTGTTCATTAAGCCTGAGTTTCTTAGCACGTTTCGTCAAGGCTTGGATTCCAACCGGAAGGAATGCTGCTAGATGTGTGTAGATGATTTTTCTGGTACTTGATGGTATTGTCTGGCTTTCTGTTTCTATCCTGTGAAAAAAAATGAATATTATATGTAAACACTTATTTAGTTATCGTGTATTTCTGCTTGGTGCATGTAAAGAATTTCAAGTCATGACTTACTGCCTTCAGTAGTGCGTCAATCAACAAACTCTAAGTAACTTACCCCAAGAGTAATTTATTGACATAGGCATTGAAGAATTTAGATTTGCTTTCTTGGGTCGCTTTGGCAGCCGCTTTGATTTTTTCAACATTTTCCTTGAGACTAGGCGGAACGTGTTCGGGTATCTTGGGTGCTGTTTCTGGTTTCGGAGACTTACTCCTTTCCTCTCCAGATTCACCGTGGTTTGAGGTATCGGAATGCACTTTAGATACTGTAAGTAAATACAGATAAAATACTTAATCATGGATTAATTAACGAAAAGCAATATGGAGGTAGAGACAGCTTGGTCATAGTTTGAGATATAAATATTTAACATTCATGAATACCAACATCGGATTTCAGTAGTGGATCCTCTACCCTTGCCGAAATACTTCCAAAAATAGCGCCAGTGTGTAGGGTCAGAAATATTGCTATTATACCCCTCACCTCCCCCTGCCCCACCAAAGATGCATCGGTTCATTAGACCCTTAACTATGCTTCAAGATGTTTTAAATTACACAGCAAAGAGAAAGCTCGTACTCTCACTTCATAATTTACAGGTCTTTTGCCTGAAAGAAAATGTACACAGAAACTTTTGTTCTTAATGCTAGAGGCTCAAACATGTTAAACCGTATTAGTAGTAAAATTAACAAGTACACAATCAATATTTTCCATCTTGCTCAACAAACGATTTTTAAACAGAGTACATATTTCGGTTACAAACACATAAATCCCTATCAAGCAAAAATAATTATTCTTATTGCTATTCGAAACATAAATGGTTTTGTAATGATCGATGATGGAGAAAGTTACCCCTTGATTTGATCATAATATGTGCAGGACGAGTGTGGAGAAAAATGCATCAAAATGAACCTAGTTGGTGATGTTTAAATAGCGACAGAGTTAACAAGGTAAAATGTTCAACAGATATACACTTTATCGGATGTAAACATCGTCTGTTTTCTCTCGCCTTGTCTCCTTTTTTATTTGTCTTTCAACAGACTCTTTACAATTTTTTTTTTCGTTCAAGTCCAAGAACCACATTAATTCACAGAATCTATTCACTGACAAAACTTTACCGGATGAATCCAAAACAATCGTCTCATTGGCCGTGGTATTCGACGTTGATCCGGACTGCTGGTTACTACTAGTTGTGGTGGATTTTACTTGCTGCTGAATTAATTCTTCAACACTGGGTGGCGTCTTCTTGATCTTAGGCCGTCTGAAAACAAAAAATACCTTTGTTAATATTAGAGAAAGAAAAAGAATCACTATAGTAGTTAACGTTTAAATTTTTTTAACTCTTCGCACTTTGTAGATCTCATTTATGAAATACGGCTGCACATCTAAAATCTACCATATCTTGACCATATTGTGCATATAAACTAGTGCTATGCACATGCATGCTATTGACAAATATTATACTATATCGCTAACTGTACTCTTCGTTGCTTCTAATAATTTAAAGGCGTTATTGGGTGGGATTTAGCATAAAAGCATCGTGTTATATCAGTAGCTTGCCAACGCGGTAAAACACGGTATTCCTAGCCAGTCGTCTTATTTTTACCACGATACACATTTGTACTCAGTATTTAACACATATTTTCAGATGATCTGGTACCATTTTAGATTAGTTCTGTCATACATAAGTACAGACGATGTGCAAATTTATAAAACTTTGGTCGTATAATTTTGCTTACGTCATTGCTTCTCTGAACGGTATGACCACGATGTGCACATAGTATTATTGTATTAGAGTGCCAGCGAAAAAAATACACCGCAATACTGATTAATGTTAACAATGCACTACATTAGGTTACTAAAGCAACATAAAATACGAAACAGGTGAAAACATGATTACATACAGCAAGTACGTAACACTGGATGATAACTAATCTAACAACGAATAACCTTACAAAATACCCTTAAAAATGAATACAGTTCATATTTGTTCACTGTGACAACAAGTTTTATTCGCCATCAACGTATTTAAAAATAAAAATAAACAAATAAAAATTTTACCTTTTTTCTTTATCATGTTTTAACCTGGAACCCAAGTTTACATATATTACAAATTTAATAAAGCACGCACGTTCGTGATGATTTATTGCTTTCCACCGAGCATGCAAAACTCACTTGTATGAACCTTGCAAAGTTGTGGATACACTTACATGTTGCCAATAAACACATTTATCTAAGAGTGTCTGGGTTTTATTGTGGAACATATGATGAACAAATTGAAATGATAAAATCGTAAGTTTAGGACAAAAACATTCCAGATGCGAAGAGTGATCTAACTATTAGTGAACTCATGCATCTACTAAATATCTAGCTTGAACTGAAATTAATTAGAAAGGAAACTGAAATTTGGCACACCAACTCTACGAGTCTAACACTATTGTTGTACAGAACTTTTTGATTAATCCCTTTTATTATCTGGTTAACAGATTAAGCAAGCTTACCCTCTTTTCTTTGGGAGGCCATCTTCTCCAAGCTTAACTTTCTTCTGAGGTTTGTTTCCATCCATGCTACCACTGGATGACAACTTCTTTCTCTTCTTTATCAATACATTCTTGTGTGAAAACTTTTTCTGAAAGAAACACCCGTACATTGTTTCAAAAGGAGCCACTAAATTGTTGCTGTTGTTTCGTCCTAGAGATACATGTACCGTATTGTTCCTGAATAAAGCGCCGGGCGCTTCGACCAATTTTTACAAGGGTGTTTTATTTGTAAATATCGTAACACCAATTTTAGCAAGGGCAGTTCATCCATGATAGATGTAAATTTGATGCTTTGATTACTGAACCAGGGAAACTTATACTATTTTAAAGGTGACATATTTATTGTACTATGTTGTTAATTAAACTTTCCAAAGCCCAGGAAGATAAACAATAATTTAAGAGAAAAGCATTTAAGTTAATGGAAAATATGGTTCAGATTGATCAAATAACATGTTATGCTTAATAAAATTTCACGCAGAAATGTTGAATGATAAATTTATTTTTATTTTTTTTGCCAGCAAAAACGTGGGGGCGCTTTAATTAGAGACAGCGCTTTATTCAGGAACAATACGGTATATATTATCTATCTATGGTCACTATAAATTCTTTACACACTTTGCAATATCTCGCTTCATTCATAATTTTGTCGGTCTACGACATACAGTGCAAGTACGTGTCACTATTTTCATGGATCTGATAAGTAAGATTTATTGGAAACTATTACTACCTTTGGCAAGACTTTCTTTTCTTCTTCGGAGTCTGAATTAATTGACATCTACAGCAAATAAAATGAAAAATAAAGATCCAATCTATTTCGTCTAGTTTTCTATACTGAAGATACAGTACATGTACACTTATGACATTAGTTTATGCACAAAATGTGCCATTGATAAAACAGAATTTAATGCATAAAATAATTATTGTAAATCCATGTTCTTTCAATTTGAATAGTTGTAGTGATAGGAAATAAATCAATTATATATTAACATTCTTTTCCATGTTTCAAGTACTTACATGTTTCTTCTTCTTTTTCTTTCGTTTGGGCGATTCAAAGTCGTCATCGGAGTCGGATCGAATTTCCTTAAAATCAAGTTTTCCTGCATTGATGTAAAATCCACCGTGTTTGGTTTCAAGACACGCTGGCACAAGTTCGTCATACTGAAGTAAACGAAAGTATTACATGTACAGTAGAACTTGCTTTGAACGGTCACTGCTTTGGACGGTCATCTGCCTTATACGGCAAGTTTTGGTTGTAACTTCTTGTATTTCATGTTTATTTACGGCCACCCTGGTATAAGGCCACCAAATCTGATTGTTTACAGCCATTCTGTGGTTATTTTCCGTAATTTTTACAATGTTTTGTAAAGCATTTTTGAATCATTTTGTAGCATTTCCTACCAAAATTAACCAAAAACATTTATAATGTATAGAAAATGTCTTCCAAATGCGTAAGTTGATAAATTGATAACTGTTGTTATCCTGTAGTTTTAATCTCAATGTAATAAAAATAGCAAAATATTTGGAGAATAGTAGTAACCATCCACCATGACACCTCTCCTTTGTAAGGTCACTCGTGTTTTACGGCCACTTTTCGTTGTAAAATTTAGTGACCGTTCAAAG
>JBCAUI010053999.1:0-20553 GCA_038406195.1 Haplosyllis anthogorgicola | reverse complement strand
TTTTTTTTTTTGAAATCCCGATTTCAAAGTGCGGCGGGAAATGTAATCCAAACAATTAAATAAAAAAAGCCTAAGTATCTATAAATTGATATGAAATCTTTTGAGTCCTTAAGATTATCATTACATCATTCGAGTATCTCATTGTAGATCGGAACGAAATGTTACGTCGGCTGTTACATGTTCAGAATTCTTTACACAGACTTACAGTTAATCTTCTCATCTTGTGAATCCCCCTTTTGGATACGTCCTTCATGAGAAGAAGACATTCAAGGATACAGTTCTCTTACTAATTAAGACCTGCTTACAAGGAGCTTCTTTAGAAATGATCCAGTTCATGTAATCTCCATATGATTTCCGAGAAAAGAGTGACGGGGTTAGTTAAAAGAAACCATTAGGTTCACTTATTCACACTAAGTCAACCACTTTGAAACAGTTGAAATTTCTCTTTTAAAAACGTCGCAGGTGAAACACGTAATCAAATCTTGCGTCATTCGTAACCAAGAATAACTTATATGACTTATACAGAAGCGTCGATCTGATTAGGCTTTTATATTTAATTGTTTGGATTACATTTCCCGCCGCACTTTGAAAACGGATTTCAAAAAAAAACAAACTCAAATGGCAGCTTAAACATGTTGCACGGGGCAAAAAACAATCGCCACGGACATGATCTGTTGGAAGTCGATGGGTAAAAATCTTAATTTTGTTGAAAATTTGAACAGTTTAGCTTTTTAGGGGCCAAATTAAATTTTTTTTTTTTTTTTTTTTTCGATCGCCACACTTTGAAAATCCTGCCAGCGCAATGTAATCCAAATGATTAAAAAAAAGCCTTACTGAGAATAATAATAACACAATGTTTACTGTAATTGAACAAAACCGCCTGATTAATACCCGCAGGAAATCCACGAACGTCCCACTTGCCAAAATCAATTCCATATCATTGAGGTAATAGTATATCGATCGTTAAAGTACAAGATTAACCCAGATTGCGAAACGATTATTCGATGCAATGTATCAAAATTTCTATCAGTTCTCCAGTGCCCCAAAACGACCCAGAGTATTGGAATGACTATAGATTCCACAGTCTTTTGACCTCAATGTAATGTTTGACCTCAATGTAATGTTTAAGTAATACATACATGATACTGATCGATGTCTTCATAAATTGTACACTAACATTATTGATCAGATTCATTTAATCGATGCCTGTTTTTCTATTTTAACAAGATCTTTCCACATGTGTATATTATACATTTCACAGTATTTTCAAATTCTGAATTGATAAACAGTTACCGTACCAGTCAGAATAATAGCTGTCAAAAAATTTCGAGGCCACCAGACATTGTAATCCGTAGTCAATGGACTTTTAATAAATGAAATTTAAGTGGGACAATATACTGACTGGAATTTTGAAAGAATCAATACAATAAAAGAACAGGTCATTTTCCTGAGTAACAAGCACTGCTTTGGAATACAAACTGTATCATGATTCTATTAAAGATGAAAGAAGTTTTTTTATCTCCCCAAACAAAACAGGCAAACTGGTGGTTCAGTATTGGTCACAGGCAATTTATTGGGGATGGCCATATTTGATTTTGTACATGTCAAATTTTGACACTATTTCAGCTGAGACCATTGATACAATATGGATTGTAATTAGTCTCAATGGAAGTGTTACATTCACAATAGGTCTGAATACTTTCCCTGTGTGACCAGTCAGTTGGAGCCTGTGTCCCTATAAAAGGCAAAACTTTGCAGACTAATTTATTCTTTCTTCCCTAGTCCCTGTACAGAGAATATCCAGCCTTTTTCCTCTAGTCCACCTTTGTATGTGCATGTAGGGGTGTGATCTCTTCAGTGACTAATGTCCAAATGACTGAGCAGTTTCAAATTGTGTGATTATTTCTATTCTTTCATCTTTAAGTCGATCAACAGCACGAGTCAATTTAGGGCAACACAACAATGAATACATTCAACTAATATCTTTCAAAGTTTTCAATGAGTTTCACATTATATCGAATGACATATATCAGCATCGAAAATGAATTCTTGAAAGAATCCTTCAATGGGTCAGTTTCTAATCAATTTGAGTAATTTGACACTGATTGGTTAAGGAGTCAACTTTCTTCAATTTCGCTTTCACATTCCAGTCACTTTCGTGCGAGATGGTTATCGAATTAAGTGCACCGTAATAAAGTTGTGGCCCTGAGGTTATATGACACTGCAATTGAAGCAAGGAACGCGCATACCTGAAAACGTATTGGTTACACTGCTTTACTGCACGCGCAAAAGATATTCCGTCAAGCAGCCTTACAAAGTAAATAGTACAATTCATTTCCAAGGAAAACCATGCTCTCAAAGTAATCCATATTTATCCACTTCTTTCCACTTCACACCTCTTTATTTATTATTCAGTCAGCATCAAGGGCAGAAATATTGCCAGGTCTCACTATGAATTGGTACATAAATGTCACCTTTCAGATAATGAAACTGGGCATAAATAACACCGTGCTCAACAGAATGAACAGAAACAATTATATGCTTATTATTTATGGATTTTTACTTTCGCAGAAACAAAACGATAACTGGCTAGTTACTGAATTACTGTTTGAAATACTCTAGGTGCTCAATATGGAGCAATTGGCTGTTTTGCCATTGTTTTCTTATTTTTCGATACATTCACAGGATCTTCATATTTTAGTCATTTTACGGTTTCACCTGCTTTGAGGTGAATATCATGAAAATTAGATAGTTGTGACAGTCTTGTTTACCGGCAAATAAACCACAAATTAGTACAAAATTATTAAAATAAATATATCCGACAGGCTTCCATCTTCGCCGTAAACCTTCGTTGTAATATTGGTAATAGTGTGGTGTAAATGATGCGTTGATTTTAAAGTGACATTCAATGCGCCACATTTTGGAACTTTTTTGTACAATATAAGGAAACGTTCGGTGTGTTGAAAGTTATCTTTTCCCTGCAATTGCGATTGTTCGATGCGTTCATTTTTACCATCTATTCAAACATGATATTTACTTTGATATCTACAGTTAGCTACTCAGAATTATTCACTATCAGTCTTTGGTGTGTATCAATGTTTAATGAGTGGGCCTACACGACCTTTTACCATTTTCTGTTCTCCTCTGTCTACAGAAACTTATTGACGGTACAGGTCTATAATTCCAGTTCATTCATTCTTTGTATGGAATTTGTTTTGACAGTCCCCGAGTGCTCCGGGTTTCTTTCGTTTACTGTCCTGTAAACAATTCCAGATTTAAGGCATTTACACCAAAAAGGGAAAGCTGCACAATAACTATGTAAATATTTGAGTAACAATTCTTTCTTTTTCAATGTTTCACTCAAAACCGTTTCAGTCTAAACCTCGAGCGTTGTCTGTGTGCAGCTTCTTCATATCAGCAGACTTTTAAGTTTGATTTTTTTAGATATCAGTTGATTTTTTAAATATCAATTATCTCGTTCCACAAATCTCCCACTCATTATTACCCATTCTTGAAGAAATGACGTCGCATGTACATGCTTGAACATCTTAACAGCCATGACTTTGTTTTGCCAAGAACGCAACATGTAAAAACTTTTGCATGTAATCCTTTCTTTATCGTGCCTCACCGGGTTTACTATGATGGTTCCTTGATATTACCGTCTTCCTTACACTAATGCATTGCACTGATTAAATATTAAAACCTACTTCAAGGTACTTAATGCTTGTTTGATTTAAAACGACTTCAGCACAAATGTTTAAAGTGAAATTCTTATTAAATAAATGCTAACAGCGCCCCCTCCCCCCCTTTCGAAATTCTTTTAGATTTTCTACAGTAGTTCACAACTGAAACCTGTCACACCATAAGTGTCAATCGTCATATTCAAGTAACAAGTCAAGTGTACCTTGAATTGGTACAAATCACAGCCTCTCCACAGCTGCCACATTAATATATGGTGAGCCAATAGTCAAATTTATAATATTTCAACATCCTGGATGCATGGTAACGTGAAACGTTGTTAAGACGTGTTGTACTTTTTGTCTGTAAAACCTTTTCCTAACAGTGTTTTCTTCCCGAAACGGGGAATGCGTCCCTAACAAGGAAGCTATTAATGATCCATCACTAAATGCACTTGCAAGTCTTTATTCATTATTTACTGCTCCCATAAACATACTCAAATATGGATGTAATTATTCCCGTAGTCTGTTTACTGCTATGTATTAACCATGCTTAATGGAATTTATCCGTGACATGCGGCAATTACATTTCTAAATGTCGGTATTTAATACCGTGCCCGGAATCGTAAAGTTATAAATTGAGGACATACGTCGTCATCGTAACTGCAAAGGGTCCAAAAAGAAATGTTTGCAAGGATTACATCTTTGCTGAACACCTAAACTGTTGTAATTCTTGGGAAAGTTTTGTCACATAACTGAAAGGAAACAAAGGACATTGCTCTAAATTTGACAATATTTTAATTAACCTTTACACAGCATTTTAAAACAAGTATTATGGCGTAATGTACGCCTACATGTCTTATTACAAAGTTTTCTCTGTGAATCTGCGTAAAATAAGGTTCGAGGGGAAGTTGCGGACGCATTTTAAATTTCACATCTTTTTATTACTTACGGATTATTGAAATCTAAGTCACCTCCTCTTAAGAAAGTACAAAAACAAGATCACACAACTCGGCAATGCATTCATGCAATATAATAACCAACAGTTAAGCTGACCGCGTCTTCACCCAGTGGGAATTACCTGTATGCTTTACTCAATTAGGCTTTCCATTAGTAATCTGAGGAAATACAGCATAAAGAATATTAATAACAATTGCAGACCCTTAATAATGCATAATCTTGACATGCTATGATGTACAAATATATGGTCTTCATGTACTAATGGGATGAAGCAAGATCTATTCTCTGGGGGAAAATGTTTGTAATGAGTCAAAATACCACCGTAATAATCGCCCATGTCCTATACTTTTTCTTAACACACACCTCTGGAAATGGCCTCATGGCAGGAGATATAATATATATTAAACCTTTATTGTGACTAGAAAATATAAATGTGACCATGTTCTTGCACATGCATAATCTCCGTGCTTGACCTCCCAAATTCAGAGTATGTACACAAAAGGATCCCAAATGAACAGTGCTCTCTATCGCACTGATGATTCCTGCTGATTGATCTCCTGATTTCCTTTGACCTTCTTCGGTGATTTTGCAATTTAGCCAAGTGATTTCATGCATAATTCACGTCATGTTCCATTCGTGCGCGACTTACAAATCAAACGGTGGTAAATTCGAACTAAACTATTGTGAAGCAGCAACAGAGACATAGATGGACTTAATTTTTATGGTACATTTTTCATGACCGCCACGTTACCTGTGTGGATCAGAAATCTTTTCGGACGCTTTTTTATCGTTTATGTATACTTTTTTGTCGTCTCCCCGTGAATTAACGGCACATGCAGAGCATTACAAAAACTCTTAAAATATATGTTTCTTTTCTTTAAATTCATGTTCTAAACTTTCAAATTTCACCATAATTAAAAGATGCTAATTATCACGTCATTTATTTGGCCGTCTGCGGGAGTCTTTCTGCCTTTCAGCGTCTACTTTGCGCCACAGAACTTAAACATCTGTACTTAATTATGTTTATTTTAACAGTGATGCGGCAGTCATTCCTTTAATTTTCTCTAATTAAAAAGGGTAAAGTTCCTAAGTGCCGACAACATGATATTTTACATAATATGAGGTGCTAAGTAATGATAACAATGTAACCTTTTTACAATGGTAATTTTCTTCAAATTCTTGTAACCAACACCAACAAAAAAGCTAACTTCCTATATTGACATCCTTTCAAGTCATGAAATGAAGCCGTTTACCTGCAAGTTGCATGACGCACATACTTAAGCTAAAGTAAATGCATCTCTGTTATCATCAATTATCCTGGGATATTACCAGCAACTGCTTCAAAAATATCTTCAAATATAACTTCTGGGTATAATTATCTTTTCTTTTCACAAAAACACAAATCACCAGTGTTTTATATTGTTGAAATATTTACTCTTGAAAATACAATTTCATGTCAGAAAATCATCGTGAGAATGTGACATGCTGCTTTCCCTGTCTCCTGATAATTAAGATCATTTCTATTTTCATCCCTCATTAAACATGTCGAATTACCATTGCTAATAACATGCTGGCAACATTGAATGAATTCGCTTTCGATTACTCCATACTTTCAGTCGGGATGCACTGCAGGTATTAATAAACTTACCCTTTGGCACTCATTAAACAAATGACATTGCATTTTTAGTAACAGATGTCTTTATATGTTGTAATTTATCTAGGCAATTGTTCGTGGATATACTCATACAGTATCCAAGGATTTGAAAAATTTGGAGCTCCAAAATAAACAAAATTTATACTGCGTCAACATCATTGTTGCTCAATCTGCAAGTCATATTTGGAATTCTGTGAAAGCTTTAAGAAGTAAAAGACTGAATCAAGCCATACTTATTTTGCTTCATGTTACGGAACCTTCGGAACATTCGTTTCTGTACATATCCTTCAACTGCAAAAATAGATATATCTTTGGAGATATTCTCTATTGCATTGTCCTATGTCTCTACTTCTCAAATATAGAAGAAACTGGTAGCTGCATGCACTTATTACGCAGGTATCATTTTAAGAGGTATTCGAGGGCAACATTTGGGGCTGTCATTCGTTTGTCTTCTGCTACTCTATGTCAAGTGAGGGGTTCAATTATGATATGAGAACAAAGATTACTGTCATTTTTTGTTTTACACACTTCCCTAAAACTGCCCATTACTAAACAAGGTAGCAAGTTTTTTGGGCTCAAAATGTGTGGGTCTGTTGTTAATGATTCCGCAGGAATTTATGAAAATTAACTGGTCATTCTTCGCCATGCTTTCCCCACATTATGCATTAGTAATTTCGTTTCTCCCCGCCGACACAAAGGAGGAGAGAGCTACATGACACCTAAATCTAGCCATAAAGTCTCTGCCTCGAATACAATCAAAGAACGAGTTGCTAATATCAACACCTGTAGACGACAGGCATTTTTTTAATTCTAAACACGAGCCTACCTCATTTCGGTGTCCTCTCAGGTTAAAGTTGCTCCTAGGAGGAGGGTCGTAGTTTTTCTTGCAATGGCATGCTGTGAATGTAACACCTACTATTCCACGAGTATTTCCACAAGCTAGCCATCCCTCCTGATAGTAGTGATGCTTATTGTGGCGCCAACCAGCTTCATCGGGTGTTGTTTCTGGTACCTACATGCAGAATAGTTTTTCTAAATAGCATCAATTTGGTCGTAACTCTGCAGTGTTTGTAAATCATTACATACCAATAACATAAACCCGATAATTTTGTTAAATACTGTAAACCAGACTGGTTATCTGTAAATTAAAATACCACGGCATTATCTATCTTTATAACCTTTGGAAATGAGAAATGTCACCTAATTCTGCGCTCAAATATACAATCAACTCGTTTAATTACTTTAATAAGCAAAGTGAAACAAACCTTTCCCATCCATGATAGAGCCTGGATGCAACAGTCGCTCCTTGTGACTGTGTTTTCTTCCAGGTGGACATGCATCTTTCTGATTTCTCTTACTCATTCGTACATGACTAATCCCAAATCTGAAAGCTGACAAGAATTTAGAGCTCTCCTAAATCTACGTGTAGGTTTGATTTATTCAACACGCATCTGTTCAGCAAATTAAACCAATATTTACTGTGTATTTCACGTAACTAAATTGCAATAATGTTATCTTGTTCAAATCCATTTTCTGCGTGCAATGTACCATCATGGCCATCCCATATAAATAGCAATACTACTGAATAAAAATGCAACAATAAAATTCCTTTACATGGCAACTGTCATCTTTTCACATGCCTGTTTTGGCAATGTCAGTATTGTTTGTTTGATGACAGATATTTTATGTTACAGAAGTGAAGCCATTTTCAGAAGGTATATGTCTATATATTGTTGCTGAACTCAAGTACATTAATCCTACAGTAACTTGTGTTTAATCCAGACTTAAAAGTATATATGTTACAGCAAAATAATCCACAATATACCAAGATTTCTGTCAAATACGTCTCTGCAGCAGCAACTTCATCTTCTCTCGCGCCTCCAGAACTGGACCCGCTACGCATGCCCGGTCCTAATTGGGTCACGTGTTGTCTTCCGGTATCATTTATTGACCCAGTTTCCTCCTCTGTCAATCAAACCACGTGATGTTTGTTGACAAATTGTGAAGACATCAAATTAGTCTAGTACTTGATGTTTGTTCATTATTATTTTACTGTACACGTTGTCACTAATGTCCTTCACTAAATCATGAGGCAGATTTTTTGTTGTCAAAAAGTTTTCTGTCCTTCTTTTTACTTTGTTTCCATCCACTTTGAGCTATTTTTTGTAAACTAATTTCATCCGCGGACATTGGCTACAGCTCTGGTGTCGTTCAATATCCGTCTATTACGTGTAATAGCTTACTGTTAGTAAAAGTCTTTTATGTATAATAGCTTAATGTTTGTAAATATATATTTTAAATAAGATAAAGCCAAATTTCCTTCTTAATTATATTTCTTTTATTTATCGTAAAATGTTTCACAGTTCATTTCCCCACTCACTGTTTATATTGATTAAAGAAATAACAACAAAATGATTATTCACTATTTAACCTAGATTTGAGAACAGTAATTAATTCTGCATTCACCAAACTACAGATGGAGCTTCTGCACACAATGTTTCTATGAAACTTTAATTCACGCTTAATATCATGCAACTGACGACAGAAGAGAAATATCTTTCCGGTCCAACCAAACGGTGAACATATTTACTGTGATATTGTTCACGCATTTTGCTGTGAACATGCCTTCATAACATATAGCACAAACTCTTGCACAACTAACTATGCCACAGTCACATGAATGAGACCGATATCTGGCATTTAACAATTAACTATGCCAGTCACATAAATTTGACAGACATCTGGCATTCGACACTTAATTTGTAGCTGTTCATTAACAAAGAAGATTTTCTTATTGTAGTTAAATGTTTTCCGAGTTCATTCATGTTTACAATACATGTCATTATTTCTCACAATAATTTTCTTGTAAAACTAACCCTACTACTATTACCGTTATGTTTTATCAGCAGGTTTTGGTTTCTTACTGCTAGTACTATTGGCGGCGTCTGAAGATGTTCTTTTAAGTCCTTTCATTTTCCTCAGTTGTAATTTACTTAAGTCCTGTTTCTGCATATGGATACGACCTTCCTTTGTTCCAAAAGCATCATGTGAAATGTTTTTCTTCTTTTTCGGCTAAAATACAAAACAGAGTGACGATATCACTGCTTTTCTAGTTAAAGCACAACTGTCTCCATTTGGTTATGGGTGCAGATTGTAGGCATGAAGTTAATTTCATTGTTCAAATTTTACCTATGTTCGACTTCTAAGTAAGTATCGGCATTTCATACAAAGCAGTGAAAAGAGTGCTTGTATTTCACTACATTTTGTAAATTTATAAGCCCGTGTTTCATTGGTTTACCTGTACAAATATTTAACCTTCTGGATATTATCACTGGACATCAAATTATCTACCCATGAGAATCATTATCATTTTTTCATCTGGACCAACTTCTTATCATAAATTTAAGATATTCAATATATTTTGTAGTATTGTACATAACTATGAATTACCTTAGCTGTCTTTGGTTGTCGCAATGCCCTCCTGTACAGGTCATCAGATGCTAACCGTGTTCTACGAACACTCAGATCTAATGATGGTCCCATTTCTTCCAACTCAACTCTTGGGGTTCGACTTCCCGATTTCTTCAAAGCAATCCTGCATTAACATCAAATATTACACCGTTTACTACACAGCACATAGTAAGCAAACAATTAACTTTCTCTTTCGTTACCACACTTTGTCACCTACACTTTAGATTAATACGATCGCAATAAATTGATGTCGGGGACACAAAAATATATTGTGATACACGAACCTGTAGCTTCTGAGGTATACCTTCCCTTTGTGTGCAGTAAACATATGTACATGTTCTAATCCTTGTAGCCTTACATTATCTACAACAGGACCTCTGAAGAAATCTAAAAGAGAATTGTACCGAATAAATAAGGTTTACAATCAAAGTATACAGTTTACATAGTTGACATAGGTATGCTTAGTATCTCATCGAAATGATGCATATTTGCGGGAAATACGCTTACTATGTTATTGTAATGTTTGTATTCATACTCACCAATTAATAAGCTTTTCAGTCTCTGATGTTCTACATCCTGCTCGAATTGTTCCCCAGCAAACACTAAACATGGTTTGCATCCTAGTCCAATCTTTGCAGACTGTCAAACAATAATTTATTAACTTGTAGCTAAGAGTGAAGAAAACATGTGTTTACAAATACAGAGTAAATGACTTTTTCGCATTTGAACTGGTGGAACAAAAATATATAAGTTCAGTGTTCAGATTGTACCGTAGTCGACAGGATTTTGATATTGTAGTTAATAATTGTACTCGCATTGATTTGAATAAATCCTACCTTAAATGATGACATCGGTTTGTAATCCTCTATGCCTAATTCTATCATATCCAGAATGTGATGATCGAATAGTCTGCCTGCAATATTTACAGATTATGTACATCAAAATAAAAGGGTGGACTGCCTTTTCGTCACATATCCAGTGTTTAACCTGGCCAGCACATTACTCAATAACCTATGATTTTGAAACATAACATTTCACATTCACGTAAATCAATCAAACAATTTAAACAACTCACATTAAAGCACATCATTGGCATTGGGTAAAATTAGAGATATTAAGAATGTCAATGTCTACGATGGACTCTTAGCTAAAAAGTGAAATGCTTACCAAATACTAGGTTATGCGGTCTCTTCTTAGAATGTGAACCAAACAAAAACAGCGAGGCATCATTTCTATCAGAAAAAAATTCCTGCAAGGCATAGAAAGCACAATAATTCTTTACACCCCACCGCAGTAACAAAAAGAATTTGCGATGGTCTGAATACTAAAATAATAAACATAGGTCCTCATGGATTTGAACCTCGACGTGCGGTCTGTTCCTTTCATTAGCTGTGTCAACAGAGTCGTTTCTGACTTATGTGTAGAACGGTCTAAAACGTATATATGTGGTCAGAAAGTCTGTACCTTTCAGGGGCCTAACTCATCGGCGGATCAAGGCAGGGGGCGCAGGAGGTGCGCCCCCCCACCCCACGGCCAAAATTTTCTTCATTTTCATGCAGTTTTTCTCGATTTTTGGGCAAAAATAGGTGAAAATTGGGTTGGCGACCCCCCCTATGGGCCGGGCGCCCCCCCCCCCCCGTACGGGAACTCCTGGACCGGCCAATGTTTAAATTGTAATATTTAACGGGTTATGGCCTATCCTATATTTCATATTCTCATTGTAGTCAATAGCCACACTAACCTTCAGAAAGTCTGTACCTTTCAGGGGCCTAACTAATATTTAACGGGTTATGGCCTATTCTATATTTCATATTCTCATTGTAGTCAACAGCCACATTAACCTTCAAATGTGAGTTTTCTCAGCAGAGAATACATACTTTCGCAAAATTCTTTTGCAAATCGTTAAAAGAACCAAAGTTGGAGGGAGGGGGTCATTTCCAACTTTTTCGGACTTATGCTTACAATGGTCTAAAGCGTGTATATCTGTGGTCAGAAAGTTTGGGTCCTAATTTTTATTGGTCCTAATTTTAGTGCCTACCTTGGGCGACATACAAACACGACCTACTAAGGACCAAAGTCTCAGTTCTGGAGGGAAGGGGGAATTGGGATTTGTTTGTGATTACTGTACCTTGGAGATGCCAAAACTTATATTCGAGATGATAACTAAGATAAACTTACGATCGATGTTTGATCTTCAAAAGGTCTCATAATATTTCGCCTAAAAACAAAACCATATTTGAAAATATTTGAACCAGTTAAACAAAAACATAAGATTCCACTGTTAGATAAGATATTTCAGATAGTCCTTGTCTTTTTACCTTTGGAACAAAACAGCATCTGGCTTTTTCATGACGTACTACAAGAAATAAGAACATATCAGTCACATTAAAATAGGAAAACGTTTATGACTTACATTAAAGCCAATGAGGAAGGTGATTTGTAAGTTCCAGTCTAAGCAGTGTAAGGTCGGGTATAGGCTTCGTGAAGACTAACTCATGATGCAGTATTGACAAACGTACTTTAAATAGTAAATCTTACCAATTCTTTGAGGGTTTGTGTTACTTTATCACTGGTATTCCCTCCCTTTATGAACATTGCTTTCTTGTCATTTTCATGAATCTTTGGTTCCCTTTTGGCAAGTTCACGTTTTGCCCTTTGAGTTTTAGGTTTCCTGCAAAGCAAATCAATCCTTTAAATTTGGTGGTCGCTTGGGACTGGGTAGGCGAGGGTAGTTGGTGCAGGGATGCTGCAACTCGCACCTTATTTTAATTTTTCTGTGGAGAGTGGTATTTGTTTGGGGTCACTGGCACCCTGTGTTTCACACTTTTGGTGACTCTGCCCATAAGTTTCGAAGGGAGGTAAGATCTGTATGTTGGAGCACATATTATTGAGCAGCGGTTTATTACACCTCTTGTTAGCCTGCTTTTCAAAACATTGAATTATCGCCCGAAACATTTCTGTAAATTCATTTGAAACATAAATATTTTCACATCTTTTTACTTAAAAATGATGTCGCGGGTATCTAAAGTTGGCATTTTGGAATTTTTTCAAAATATACTTACACTACAGTATTTACAGACATATTCTTTTAATTATATATTTTTATTTAAACTTCACGTGTGCAGATCGTCAGATCACTTGTGTATAACCTTTCGTTTCAAATGCTCTAAGTTTTCTGCATTTGTTAGAGGTTAAAGCTTTTCCTTAGCAACGTGTAGTTGTGTATTGTGGGGAAACATGGAGGACATTTCTTAAAAACTGAGAACAGATTGGGGAAGATTGGGGTATTACTGACTGTAGTAAAAGCTAAGATAGTGTAACTATTAATGGGAATCTAGTCTGGATCTTGTGGGAACAATTCAGAATGACAGATATCATGCAAAGTTTCGTAAATGAGGCAAAAAGGAACAGGTTTTCAGCCATCGGACATTCATCTCTCTCAGATGATGGTAAACAAACACTAATCATAATACTCTAGTTAAAGTAGCAAACATTGTTTTTACAAGAATAGTAGCGTTTTAAGAGAAAATAAATGTGGTTGTCAAATGTGAGATGAACTATCCATTTCCGTCTAGTTAGATCAAATGTTGGCACATGTACAGTTTATGAAAGACAAAGTCGTTTAACGAAGTGAGAACCACTAGACTATTTTACTGTCTTTTAGCTCGAGGGTTGTTACACCCAATATGTATCTATTTTGCTTTATGTTAATTTTACGGCACTGAAATTCTATCTGAAAGTAGAGGTGATGAGACGTCACAAAAATGATTACCACTTTTACTGGCACTCCAGTTTTAGACTGCAATGACACTGAACATCACTCGGTAGCTCATCATTGTGTTATCTTTGTAGATGTTGTCAGCGTGTGGGATAATGTGTCTGCCTTTATAGAAAAACAAATGTCGCAACAGAAGGTAAGACTGTAACAAAGTATTTTGTATTTTACCAAATATAAAAAAAAAACCGCTGCTGCTTGATTTAGTCCATGCGGATGTTCTATTTTGTTGTTTAGCATAGACAAGTTGGCAACAAAAGCTAAGTAACACTTTTAACTAAGTAACAATTTCTCCGACCACTCAGGTTTTACTGTAGTGTATGCATTCCGTTTTAGGGCGTTTCAATACCTGGACTGGGAACATTCACATTTTCGCAAAAGAAATTGGATATGGGGAACAATAAATACATACTAATCCAGAGGCCTATATTTGTTGTATCGGAGAAATTTTCGGGGACTCACGGATTAAACAGCAGTAAACACCACACCACAGGTTGGTCCTCAAATCATCTGCCAGTAATCCTAATTACATGTATGCAGTATATTAATTTTGATGAGCAATTTTATTTCACAATGAACTTATGTCAACTTGATATATATGTATCGTAACCATGTTCAAATTAGCTATGCTTGCTATTTCATTTCATTAGCAATATTCGTGGATCTGTAGTGTCAAGCATAAATGTAGACAGGTGGACTGAATAAAACCAGTACAGTAAAACCTGTTATCTGCAACCACCCTTTTTGCCATGAAAAAATGGTGTACATTACAGGTGATCTTTGAATAGAGGGTCATATTGGGTCACAGAACAACAGAAAGTAGGCAGGGTCACAAACTAAATAGTGTCACTTTTCTTCAACCATTTGAATTTTTTTTTAAATAATCATTGATTGTCTTTAGATTTGTGTTTTCTCTATGATTTAAAGCTGATTTTAATTGAACCAAGGTGAAAAATATTGCAAAACTGTTTGAGTGGTCTTTATTGCTGGTGAAATGTGCTCGTGCAGCCATAAAATTGTGGTCTCAGATTGCATAATACTTAGAATATAAGTGAATTATATAATGAAAACTATTTGTGCAAAAAATTCTGGTCGTTAACAGGAGATGGTCGTAGATTTGGGGGTCGGAGATGACGGATTTTACTGTTTAGAGTTTTTACGTGTCACGAATTTTTGGTATCAATTCGTTCATTTTGTAAAGTGCCTTCTGACGAATCAATTTTGTGAGTAAAATGCATTTAGAAGACCAATTCCAGAGTTTCATGAAATTTATATACAGAAATATACAAATTGAACGTTTTATCAAATGACAAAATCGTGAATCATGGACAAACTAAACGATATTAACTGTTTTGAAATTGACATATTTATTACTTGAAATTGTAATTTGACATCTTGGAAAGTAAGTTAATAGGGAAAATGATCTAATCAAAATCATGATTCGTTTATTTAAACTTTGATTTTTATGCCAATAAAGTTCATTGGGACTTTTAGGTATAATTATTCAAGCATTGAAATAATTTAGATGTTATTTTCCAATCAACTTTGCAACAATTATGTCGAATCCATGGCACAGATTTAATCATTTTAATCATCTAAAACCAGTTGGATTGCATGTTAATGATCAAAGGCTTAAGTCCTGCCATTGACAGGTTGTCCATGTGTTTCATGCAATGAAAACGTTCACAAAATCCTTTTGCGGTATCAACGGAAAGAATTATTATTATTGATATTAATAAAGATTATTTTGCACTTGAGTTCTGAGAACAAATTACGTTACTCGAAGTATAGTAATGTAACGTTTTTATTTTATGTCTTCTGCCTTTCCTGGTGTACATGTAGTCGGAAACTTGAAAGGTGACTGTATGGTATAAAAATTAAAAAGTAATTTTATGTCCTATGTAACTGTGTTTATTGAGTTCAGACAGTGTTCAAAAATATGTGAAGATCTTACAGTCCATTATTGATTGAAATAAGGAAAAAAAGAACTTAATTGTCAATTGGTCGAATATCGTGTAGTTTGACGAGATCCTTTTTCAGCTAAGACTCGTACTCCAAAATGGCAATTTCTGTGTATTGTAAAGATTTCACTTCACCGTGCATGTCACAAGAAATGTAAGTCCATTATGTTTCTTTCTTTCATCACAGGTCAAATTCCAGTTGTCCAACTCAATTACTCGGCATTATCCTTTGAAAGCCCGTTTGACCGTGACACAGTGGAAACGTGCGTGCGGGAAGTAGTCAATGCCGTGTCGCGATCTATCGCGGCCAAACGTAATGTCGAATTCATGTTCAACGGGATCGGACGCCTACTCATCAAGGACTCCAAGGTCAAAATGAGATTCTACAAAAGTTTTCTCAACAGTATGGACGGTTCCGGACGTCTGATAGATATGTTGAGAGATGTGAGTATCGCAGTATCGCAGTGTGAATCGCCCATTCAATGCAACTGATTTTTATTACGTAAAATATTCACTAGAAAGTAAACTTTTTTAACAATGTATACATTTAATGTTAATATCAAGGTAGGATTCCGACAGTACACATTTCTGGTAAAATATCCAATTGTAACAGGCTTCGTGTTTCCGTTTAAATTAACATTGCAGTTTTGTGTTTCAACATACATTGCATTACCAAAGGAAAAGACACCAAATTAACATTTTTTGAATACATGTATTTTTTTCAAACTATTCATTTATTTCATGCTAAACAGAGACCAGGCACAATGGATTCTGTAATGTCAGATCGCCCACCGACCCGACCTCAGACCAACACATTGATTTTACCAAGGTAAGTTTGGTAATTCATCATACCAATTTGCACAAGCAGCTATCTTATCACAAACAAAAGTGCCCTCAAAATGACCTAAGAGCATGCCTGATCTCAAATCATCTACATTTTCTTATTTTTGGTGAAAGTGATGAGACCTAGATTAACCTCTAACGTGCTATCTACTAATTTTTAAAATTCCTGGTTTTGCCACATCTTAGGATTCCTCTTGGTAGTGGTTTGGGGACAGGTGAGGGTGACACCGCTCGCCCCGCCACAATGCCTACAATACAGGAAGAAGGAGGAGCAGTGGCCCCACAACCTGCAGACCCTTCGCCCGTAAACGCAACGAACAATAATGCAGAGGATATCCCACCAACAAACAGGACTGACGAAGAACTACTGAAATTTGCCGAGGTACTTGAAAAGGAAGTCCTCACTGATGCCAACATAGAAGACGGTGCTGACCCATGCCAAAACAACACTGAAATGCCAAATGATTTCGACCTTTTTGACCCTGATGCCAAAAATGGTGAGTATAAACGATTACACGATGTAATATGTGAAAAGAGGATGTGCATGGTTTTTAGGTGCCGTTCCAAACATGGTACAGATAGATCACTTGCTACTAAAGCAGTTGTACATCAAACATGACTAGAACACCGCTGCTCTTAGATAGAAGATTCATAGCAATATACGGTGAGAAGTCAGGTTACATGAATAAAAGTAAAGATCGAATCTTGGAAAATGACTAAACACAATAAGTAGATAATAACACAATGATATAAAGTGTTTAATTTATTGAGTTTCTGAGCATTCAACTAACAGAAAAATCAGTACGACCAGCTGTTTGCCGAAGAACTGCCAATCATTTCGGAAGTTTGAATCCAGTCACAAATTCTGAAACAATGGCGCTTTTCTCGTTAATCAATATTTTCGAAATAATTTCTTGTTTTCTTTACATAAATATAAAATCAAACGAAAAGAAAATAATGATTTTAAACTTCTCTGGATGCTTTGCTTTCATTGTCATCTTGTAAATTTTATTGTCGTAGTTAATCGACATTCATACATTGATTTTCAACAATTACATCTTTTGTTAAGAGGAAATAAGTCCACAGATATTGAAGATTAAACCTTACAAAATATGGCACATCATTAGCGTTACCTTTGCCAATAGTTTAGTTGCGACTGATAAATAATTCAATCCAATTTTTTCCACCTAACTAGTTGTCTGCTTGAGTAAATAACAGCAGGTAGCAGTAGATGAGATATATAATGTATAAGAAATCAGTCATAATTTTGTCTCATTGAAAAAACAGGGGGATGGTAAAACAGATTAATACTTTCGTAAAAAAATTGGGGGTGCTACCACTAAAATCTACGAACTGACATGATAATTGAGCATTTTTCCAAAATCTGGAACATCAAGAAAAATTTGTGTGGTCGCGGGCAGAATCTGTGCATGTTCATTTTTAACCAGTACACACCCCGTCACCTCGTTGTACCAAACCTGCCGCCTGTCTACATTACTGTAGTCTCTTGTGTTGCTTTGTTGAATTTCCCGTGCGTATGGGGGAACAACGATGATAGATCAATAGGTAGGTGGTGTGTACGCCTCATACTGTAACGCAATGATAAAATATGGGAAATGGTAGACATGGGTTTTTAGTAATGGTAAAATTTAACGATCTGAAGTAAACAATAAAAAGTCACCAGTGGTGTACCAACATTTAGTGATAAAAACTACTGCATCCACAGTTTAAGTCACCATTGAGCATTACATAATATATCGAATAACTTGACGAAGTGATCAGTCAGACCATATTCATCATCCTGAAAGCTGCTTCAATGTGCGTTCTTAGACAACAAGCGACACAATTTATCTTGAAAGGCTATTGAATGACTACTATTGTCTAGTGGCTCGCAGCTATTTGATTAAACCAGTTTCACCTCTTTGATCTCCAGTTGTTTTCTTGAATGAAGCTGGATTGAGGAACAGTGGTGCTGCTGCCATGAAAAACATGCCTGGGCCCTGGGGTAATGGGGGTCCGGTTTACTCGTGACGGTTCTGTTTTATCTTACGTATTTTTTCGCAATCATTTTATGATAGAAACCTACAGAAAGATGAAATTTCTTAACTAAAAAAAATTGTTATTTGGCGGCAAGTTTCCATCTTAGTTCAAAAAGTGGATAACAGAAGCTGGATGGAGAATCAGCCATGTAGACATCAGCTTCATCAGTTGGAATCAGAAACTTGGAAGCACTGTCATTATTTAGATGCAGGGAGGTTCCGATATTTTGATAATTCAGTTTCTTTTTCTTCTTCGGCAATATAGAAACAACATGACAACATACCTCCAGCATGAGTTGGCCGTTAATCTCAATCATATTTTGATAATCAGAGTTATAGATAGCCAGCAGATCTTTTTAATGAAAAAAAATCATTTGGAAATGTAATTTCGTATCTTTTTTGGCATACCGTGATTTGCCAGCGTGCCATCATAATTGATACTTACTTACTTTGTCTAAGAAAACTGGAGAAATTTGCCGAGGCAGACAAGTTTCTTAATCGCTATTCATTTGTGTTCCCCATCACTATGTTATAAATAAATGTAGGCTCTCAAGTCTAAGTACATTAGCCTCTCTCATCCTTGATTGGCTGATAAAACTTGGCGGTCTGCAACCATGGCGAAATGTAGAAAAAATCTATTGTCATTTCTGTCGTTGTTATGACGAAACTGTACAGTAACATTCGCTAACTGGCGGCTGTGGCTGGGATTTGTCTGTTGATAGAAATCAAGGGCTTTGTCATTGTGGCATTGTTTTTCATTCTTTTCGGTTTGGTTTGGACGGTGGCTATACCAGAGTAAAATATAAGTAAATTGATTCATAATTTTGTACTCTATAGTAAAATACTTGAGTGAAATTTTGTGAAACATGCCTTGTCGAAGTAGAATTTGCAGCGCAACTGATGCGCGTGGTAGGACCGTTGCTTGGATTGAGCCGTGTGTACCTGATACGAACATTGGGTCAAACAATACAGGTAATGGCGAATTCTGTTTACAAATGACAGTTAAAGACATTCAAATAAATGTCGGTTTCAACATTTCAGAATTATTGCGGTTGGATTAAAAGCAAAGTTTCAATTCTTTTACCAGTTAATATACATTTAGAAGGTATTTATTAGTTAACATGCACTGTTGTGTACTCATGTCTGTTTATGCAGCAAGATAACCCTTGGTGCATGAGCATCCGGTTGTGAAATTATTCCTTTTAGAACTGTAATTTTATATTTTGTAATAGGTTATTCATGAATATCAAAATTATATTTGTTCTTGTTTACAGAACATATCTCTGGAACCAAAATTTATGGCTCAGAATAATCCGTTTGCACCAAGTCTCTTTACGCTTTGTAAATTGCAAAGTGCTTCGTACTAAAAGTAGTTTAAAATAATATCGATATTTTGTGGCTCATTGTCATGGATGCCACAGGCACTCTTATGGAATTTCAAATAAGTCTAGCATATTATAAGGATTGATCTTTTGGGCACCATGACTACATTTTAGCACTTACATCGTAACCAAACAAAAGTACCCATTCAGGCAACATGTCCTGAAGTTTACCAACCGAAGATTTTCCGTAGGTATCGATAATAGTTATCTTACTTTACAGGAGTATGTTTACTCCTATTGGATTAATTATTGTTGGAATAGAATGGCAAATAAGACAATATTTAAACAATGAGACATTGCTGTGTCTTCATGTGGTTCACTTGGCTGCTTCAAATGAGAGTTTTTATATTGGCAAAAATTAATTTCCAATATCACATCTGGTAAGATCGTACACACACAATTAACCACTATAAACAAAACCACAAATCACATTTATTTTGAAAAAGTCCAATGAAGCGATGGGATTCAACACAGTCTATATATGTTGAAGTGTTTTTTACGAGTTAAGCCATAAACGAGAGGTAACCTTACGGTGTACAGAGCCTCATGCCCGTTTTATTTACAACAATTTATATACATGTATTTACATCTGTTTGTACATTTGGGTGGAGAAAACTTAGCTTTCTTTTCATTTTTTATGTGTCTTTAGTTTTTTCTTCAGCTTAGCATATTTTGAGTCAGATTTCTCCAATTTCTTTTCTAAGTGTTTTATCTTTTTTTGCATTTTGGATTTGTAACTTTTGATGTAATCATCATTGTCATTTAGCATCCTCAGTAGCATGTTTTGTAGG
>JBCAUI010053888.1:0-20558 GCA_038406195.1 Haplosyllis anthogorgicola | reverse complement strand
TAAACAATGGTCCTTTGGACCTTGGACATGGGATTTTGGACCTTGGACTGTCTTGGTCTGTCCCAGTCCAAAGTCCATATTTTCCAATATGCCAAAAATGCATCCCATAATAATCATAAAATAGCATTAAATACGCAATAGGATGATAATTAGTGGAGATAGACACTAAATTCAGAAATCTGTGTGGAAAAAGCAGACTGACCCTGCCCCCTGTCACTAATGTGACAGATTTCGACTCTTAAAATTGTTAGTAGTATGATATACTTCAATGAGAGATAGTCTTTTGTTTGTTACCATTCTGATTGCCTTGAACTAACAAACTGAAATCTTATTTGCAGATAATAAAACATTTGTCAAAAACTGAAGTTGGCAATAAATTAAGCCATGTACGATATTCCAATACATAAATAACAATGTCAATAAGGAATTTAATAACGAAGAATTATGAGGCTATTAATTTACCTCTGATAACAGAGCAGGAAAAACCAGCAAACTGTTGCTTAGAATCGGTTAAGCTGTTAGATTAAGAAGCTGTCACGAGAATATGTGATCGAGAGGACAGCCAGCGGCAGGGGTGCATTAATATAACCAATCAAACCCAAACGGCTCCATAGAGAAGGAAAGCTCTGTTAGTGACCAAGCAGTAAAGGTAGCTATCTGTGTGAGAGGCAGCTGCTTGTTCTTAAAGCTGGTGTTGGACTCTTTACACCCAAATTAATGATACATACATAAATAAACAAAAGCCAAGTAGGAAATGAATGATCTTTGTACTGTAGCAGGTGATAAATGCCACATCGTAGCATCTTTTGTTCGTAATTGAAATATGTCACTGTCAGTTGCATTTCGTAAAATGCTGTTTTCAAGTCTTGCGACTCTATGTAAGATCTAAAATATGTGCATCGCTGGCATTTTTAGTGTGAGTGTTGGGTCTGTGCCTCTATAAAGTTTATGAAACTAGGCTGTAGTTGTTACATTTTACATGTTACAGGGCACTGTAGTCTGTGGTGGCTCTTCTGCCTAATAACTGAAAAAGGCGTCTCTCACATCCTTACTGCTGAGGTGTGATCTACTTGGGTATGTACCTTAGCTGCCTACATTCTTCGCAATAGATTTTATTCAGTAAATCACAAATTAACAATTTTGTATTGAGGAATTCTAGGTCAAGGTTGAAGCTTGGAATGCCCGCACCCTGTAAACAGCCTCGGAGCCCAGCTTTAAGTTGATTCAGTAATAGTCTAGAAAGTGCGTATTGATGCACCCACAGCTAGTGCGGCTAAAGTTGGTTTGATTACTATGTGTGTATGTGTGTGTGGTCACTGGATGCTTATTAGAGATATTGCTATTTGAGGATGCAGCAGCATAGCAGCTTCGCAGTCGTGAAGCTGACATCGACGTTGTTTGGTCTCTACAAGATTAGATGCAATGTTTTAATGGTTCTTTTCTTAATCACGCTATGCTGAATCACGGACACGAGTACAGTCCACAATAACTAACTGCACATTTTCACGCAATGAGATGTTATTTCACCACACTGAAGTAGACGTAAAATAGCTGAAATGTGAGAAACCAACCAAAAGAATTTGCTTAGCTCTTGTAGGATACAAAAGTGCTTAGGTTTTCAAGATGATGGACAGTGAGGCAGAGGAGAACATAGAACTTGATGAATTTGAGGCGTTTAAATTTAGAGCTTGCAGTCCGAGGTTGGTCTGTAAGCAGCTAGATAGGCTTGATTCAGAAGAGGAACATGACACAAGATCATCACTTCCCAATTTTGTATCACACAAACATGCTGATAGTGACCATGGGGAGAAGGATACATTGCTGGCAAAACCTACACCAAGAGCTTCATCTCCAAATAGGTTAAAATTTGATAGATTGGGAAGTGGTCACATACCTTCAAGGCCTGACAACTTTAGGTTAGGAAGATCCTTATCATGTAGACCTAGGTCAAGGCCAAAAAGAGTGGAAGGGGTATCTCCTATGAGAGGAAGAGATAGGATTAACAGTTTGGTAGGAGAACTCAATGCTCTGAGCAGACATGGTTCCTTGACAGGTACTGGAACAATAACTCCAAATGTAGTATTTGAAGAAGGTGTTGAAATCTACAGAGTTAGGAGTTTCACAACGACACATAAGGGATTTTTTAATAGAGGGGATTCCTTTAAGATAAGAAGTCCTGCTTGCAGAAGGTCTATGATAAGACACCGACAGGATAGTAGAGCTACACTGGTGTTATCGCAAAACTTTGCTTTGAATGATGGAGATGGGGATGGTGACTCACAGAATGAGAACTATCCGAACCTAGAGGATTTAGCATTACCTACAGAGCCTGAAGAGGATATAGCAGAGGAGGAAGGGGATGAACTTGACCCTATACCCACAATTTATAAGGTTTTATTGCTAGGTGCGCCCGGTGTTGGAAAAACTGCATTGAGACAACAGTTCATGACTTCTGAGTACCTGGGCAATGCTGACAATCTTCCAGGTTAGTTAGTACAATTGCTACGTTTGATATTTTGAATTTTTGTTTACTCTTTGCTCAGCTGTGTTGTTCAATATAGATTTAATGAGTTTGCTTTAAAATCAAGCAATATTTCCATACATAACCGTGGATACAAAGTACATATGCAGCTTCTAATTTTATACTTAAATTAGCTACAACATATCATCCAACATATCATATCTTTTTTGTTAAAGAACTGTGTTTTATCACATGTGCATACTCGTGCATACGTATGAAGAGAAATAGACAGGTACACATAGTGTCACATACATATATACAAAGTCAAACCTCAAACACCTAGATGGATCTTTTTCAAACATCTTCAGCGAATAAGCACCGCGAGGGAATGACAAGAAATCTAATTGAACACATCAGACTTTTCAATTTTCTATCTGAGATTTGTCATGCGGCCTCTCACAGCTATCAACTCTGTGATTATTATTTTAAGTGTCAGAGGTCCGAGCACAAGGCAGGCTTATCAGCTCTATCTCTACCCAGCTGTCATGCAATCCACCGCCTTGTCCTGATTACAGTTCATCCTTACACAGGATGACACCTTCAAATCCATAATCATTGGGACCACTGATGCAAAGGTTAGATTATGGCATTCTCACACTAAACAGGAAACATGGATGTGGTTTTGCTGAGTGGGCTTGTTTTGATAAAATATTTTGCAATGGTGGACCAAATCATGAAATCAGTTTGTAACAGTAGCACATGAATTCTTGTGTTTCCTCTTTTGTTCTGCACGTTTCCAAATCGACGGAATTTCATAATTTGTTAGTTTTGAGTTCGTATTCACTGACGTGCAATACTGAACAACAAACACATTTTAATAAGGAAACCACAACTATCAAGTGCAGAGTGAGAAGTATCCATTACTTATTATGTATGATTTACAATTGCAGCTGCAGATGTCATGCCTGCAATTGAAAGTTAATGTAATGTTTCTAATTTGAAAACAGAAGGTCAAAAATAACGTCTGTGTGTCAGTTAAACTGGGTGGAATTAAAAAGGAAGAATGCTGACCAACTTTTTAAGGCTGAATTTTGTAATTCAGTTAGGAAACATGTTGAGGTTCATCCCATTCTTTTCCGGCGGAAACCTTATGTAAACTTTTTTTATCTTTATAGATCTAGTTAATTGTGCGCTAATAAGCTAGACTAGAAATAGACTATATCAGGTCAGTGTATGAGGTGAAATTTAATATCCTTCATTGAACTTCACATTAACCTACATGTGTGCGAAAATGAATTGAATGAAATTATTCATTTGTAAGAGTCAATGTATTGTTAATTGTTAAAAAAAGGTTGACCTTAAACTAAGGTGATATACCATGATGACCAGTATGCTAAAGAAGCAAAACAAAAAACAATAAAATTTCAGGTCAATATATGGAAATCGCGCACAGCCGTTTGTTCACTCTCTTTTATGCCTAATTGTTCAACTTTTGAAAAGGAAAAATCCAGGGACTTGAATGTTTTCCTCATATTAATCTGACATAAAGTCAAAAGTTATTGTAATTTCATCGGAAGTATGTATAATTAACCAGCTGTTGCCAATGTGCAGAAAGCAGTTAGACTCATGTGGGCAATCACAGATAGATACAATTTCCAGTTAAACAATATACAGAAACAGATCTGTCAGATCACGAAATAATCGTGGAGCCCTTACCAAGAGTTTAAGGCCCAGCCAGATCATGAAATTACTAGTCTATTAAAAGTTTCAGCGCCCCACAATAATTGTTTCGGGGCGCTAAACCTTTGACAGTAATTTCATGATCTGAATTAAATTTATATGTTACCTTGTCAAGCCTAAAATGTTATTGCAAATTGATGTCTTAAATGCTTCGTGAAGGAAACAACTTGTTTACCAAGAGCTACAATTTGGCTAGTTCTCACAAAATTACTTTGTCTGTCACCATCTTTGAGACAATGAAGGTTAAGCAACAGCAGAATTTACTAAAGTATGTGAAAACAATCTAATGAACTGAATTAACATGGGATGTTTTCTCAACTTTCTGCAAAAAAATTAAAGTTTGCAGTTGCAACTTGAAGGTTGGCTTCTTTCCTCTTCAAACGCTGCACACCTTGGCAAAATATCAAACTACATTTAGAGATCTTATTTTATGCGACTTACACGGCACAGCAGGAGATTATATCATTCTAGACTATGGTGTATAATTCGCATCTGCTGGCTTTTATCGCTCATGCTGTTATGTTTCAGCCGTGACTGTCTTGCAAGACATGTGTCAATACAAATCGGATGAGATAACTTTCGAGACAGAATTAAGTCAGAATTAATTCTTAGGATCTTACAGACAGCACAGTTGATTATATTCGGTTTAAAACATGTGTCGTTTCACAATGCGTAGTAAGTACCCTAATGCATACTGTCACCCGCAGCAAAGATATTGGATTTTGCACACTTGTTGTTTCTTAACTCGGTTTACTTCTAATGGTTGGTCACAGCCGCCCATTCGAACACTATTTAAGCAAATAATGCGATAGTCATGTGAAGTCATTCTTATTTTCATGCCAAAGTATCTTAGAATGGTCTTACAAATAAGAACTTAGTAACATATTGATTGTCTCGACTGTAATGTTGTCAGAAGATAGATTCATGGTCTAGCAGGAAGTAGGTCAGGAAGATTACTGAGGATTAAATATCCTTCCGAGGCCTTTCTGATGAAACTCTGTAAATAATTGGCCCATTATTCTTCAGTTACCTTGTCTTTGTAAGTCTCCCTTTACAGACATCGATTAATGTTACTGCTAATCATGTACAGGACTGAAATATCATCTTCTCTATTCTAGGCTGAGGATGTCTAAAATAGCTGCCGCATATTTTCAAGCGATAGAATAGTGTACATTAAAATCTTCATATAGACTATTTAAGTCAGCAGATTTGCAAATGAAAGTGGTTGATATATGTAAAGTAATAAGCTTTAAGTAATAGGCGTATGATATAGTAGACTTTGTGGTACAAGTTATAAAACTGGAAAACAAGTAGGCTTGATATTTAAAACAACATATGTTGCTGAAAAGTAACCAAACGGGTTTAGTATATTTAAGACAGCAGGTTGGATTTCTCATAAGTTAAAACAACAGTTTTGTTAGATTTAAAACAATATGCTACATATTTTGAAAGCAATATGGTTGATATATGGAAAACAACTTCCATCCTTAATTTATTTTCAAAAATTTATGGGATAATTCTATCATTCAAAATAAGCATATATGCAGATACGAATGTACGATAAACACATGATTTGTTGTTGCAGATAAGGAGACCATCAGATAAATTCACCCTGAACTGATGTGAACTAAAATATTACCCGTGCCTAGTTTCATAGTTGTCTGAATTATGATGTGTTTTGTTGTTACAGTTTCATCACTATCATGTGACTGATATTTCAGTTGTCTACAAAGTGAAGAATTGAAATAGGAACAATAGAATTCTACGGTGCAAATCAAGAAATTCCTATTAAAAGTTTAGAGCCAAAATTCAGAAGCACAGCATGGAATTCTTTTGTTTCCTCTTTTGTTCTGTACCCTTAACTTTTAATAAGAATTTTTTGATTGGTATTTTGCCACCTTATATACGTTTTTGTGTGATTGTATTTTGGTTCGCACATTAAAAAAGCATGTTTAGCTGCGTGGAGGTGGCAGCACCTCCTAGTACTGTTCAGGGGCAAAACGACGGCCGATCCTTGGTCTTCTGTTGCGTGATTTAA
The DNA here is from genome assembly GCA_038406195.1 of Haplosyllis anthogorgicola. Lineage (NCBI taxonomy): Eukaryota > Metazoa > Annelida > Polychaeta > Phyllodocida > Syllidae > Haplosyllis > Haplosyllis anthogorgicola. The sequence goes on along the minus strand of JBCAUI010053888.1, from coordinate 14,319 downwards.
TGTGTTCAATTTTTTTCTTTCGGTAAGTTTCAGTATTGATACCATTTCCTCCGCCTGTTGTTTGATTATACATGTGTCAAGGGGTGCAGAACCACACACCAGTAATTCATTTTGAGAACAATAGAGATTCACTCTGCGCTATTGTTACACTGAAGGACATCGATCAGTAACCGATTTCATGGCTCTTATTTTGCTGTTTTCTTGCACTGATAATGGACCTTTTCCTTATTATTGTTGCCATTATTACACGAATTTATAAGGCAGAAATAAGGCTAATTTGCCTAATTTGACTAACCTGCCTAATTTGCCTAGGCAGGTGAAATTATTAGGATAAACCTGTATTGAGAGCAGTTTTTTCACACATGTGTATTAAATACACTGTCATGCAATGCCAATCTGTACTCTTTGCGTATTTTTCATGTATCAGGGTTGAAATTACCTTTATCTCAAACGGTATATGCAGCACATACCTGCTCATTAGTTCTTCAGATCATGCCAATAACTAAGATTTTAATTACAAGGCAAACTGTCACGATAATGGACGCTTGGAGAAAAATAGCGTGACAAGAAAAGACGAAGCTAAAATAAGGATGTTAATATGGAAAATTTGACATGACACAAACCTAGTTTGCTACAATGTTTCTTTTCTTCATTAAGGTAATATCATACAAAAAGGAAATTTTATTTGAGTTTATCAAGAATAAGTATTCGTCTCGTGTCAATTTTTGAACTGTACGTGAGGATTTCCTATCCAAAAAATTTGGTTCGAAAACATAGGCTGCCTTTTCTTGTTGCTTTTTGCTACAATGTTCAACTAATTTGAAATCAAACATAGTATCAGGACAGTGGGACAGGGGTGAGTGGAAATCGAATAGAAAGTACTTATTCAAAACATGTTGCTTCGCTAATTCTGCACTGACATGGTTGTTGAAGGTGTTTCATGGATGTGAATAAAAACATTTTGCAGCTTACGCAAATAAAATATCACCGTATTTTATTCTGTTATTTAAAAAGTAAAATGGCATGGCGATATTTTTGTTAACCGGATTTAATTTTCTTCTCAAAAGCAAATAATAGCAGGGACCTTACTAAGAAAAATATCAAATAACCAAATACATACCTGGTAATGACTAAAACCCAATGAATTCTGGTTAAGAACGATAATGTGATGAGCGACAAATTGCAAACTATTTGGAGACAAAGCAAATTATGTTTCTAAGAGGACAAGCTGTTGATAAGAGTCTGTTAAGCAGGTAGATTAAGGAGCTGTCAGCAAAAAGTGTGATTGAGAGGACAGCAAGGACTGTGGGTGCATTAATGTAACCAATCATATCCCGTAGGCCTTCAGTTAGCGAACAAGCCCATTTGTGACCAATAAGAAAACATTTCCTTCTTTCCCTACCTCAGTTGCAGGCTTACAGAAATACCTTCAATAACAAGTTTTAATCAGGAGATGTAAGACCCAGTGCAGAAGTGGACACAACATTGGGTTGATTACAACTTGTGGTAAAGTGTTGCTGTCTACACAATCTGTACTCTACTGCACTTGACTGTAAGAGGCAGCAGCTGCAACTTTGTCGAGCAGCTTCAGTTTCGCAGTTGTGAAGCTTACATCTAATTGAGCGCACCTTACATGGACTAACTATGAGAAAAGCTGGAGTAGTGCTTTTAATAGATTTTGATTGTGATTTTACTTGAAAGCCGCGGAATGTCTTTTGCTTGGGAATATCACGCAAGATAAAATGCCAATGATTGTCTGTTTCTGTGTGTTTTATTCTGCAAGTTTGAAAATCAAAATGAATGTGATACAAGAATAGCATCAAGATGATGGACAGTGAGGCCGAGGAAAACATAGAACTTGATGAATTTGAAGCGTTTAAATTTAGAGCTTGTAGTCCCAGATTGGTCTGTAAACAATTGGATAGGCTCGATTCCGAAGAGGAGTATGATACAAGATCATCACTTCCGAACTTTTCCTCTCGAAAACAACACGACAGTGAACAGGAAGATAGTGACCAGGCAAGTCAGGGGGAGAAGGATAAATTACTTCAAAGACCCGTACCTAGGCTTCCATCACCAAAAAGATTAAAGTTTGACAGACTAGGCAGTGGTCATATTTCTCCCAGGCCTGATAATTTCCGTCTGGGAAGGTCTCTGTCATGTAGACCCAGGTCAAGACCAAAGAGAGTTGAAGGGGTGTCTCCTATGAGAGGAAGGGATAGAATTCACAGCCTTGTAGGGGAATTAAATGCAATCAGTAGACATGGCTCACTAACAGGGACTACTACCCCAAATGTAGTCTTTGAAAATGGTGTTGAAATATACAGGGTAAGGAGCTTTACAATGACTTCAAAAGGGATAATAAACAGAGGAGACTCCTTCAAAATAAGAAGCCCTGCTTGTAGGAGGTCTCTTATCAAACACAGACAGGATAGTAGGGCTACCTTGGTGCTATCAGAAAACTTTGCTATGAGTAGTGCAGAGGGAGACATACTTTCCAGGGCTGATACAGAGGACACTGGATTACCTTTAGAGCCTGAGGAGGATATAGTGGAGGAGGAAGGAGATGACCTTGAGACCATACCCACCATATATAAGGTGTTATTGTCAGGTGCATCTGGGGTAGGAAAAACTGCTTTGAGACAACAGTTCATGACCTCTGAGTATCTTGGAAATGTTGATAACCTTCCAGGTAACATGATGCATATTTCTCTAGTTACAGTTTGTAAATCCTCAGCGATATCCTTATCTCATTGAAAATAATTTATGTGAACATCTACGCATAACAATAAAATAGGAGTCCAGGCTTAGATCACTATCATGTTACCAGAGTAGTGCACCACACCTTTGAATCATTATTTCTTAAGATGACAAAACTAGGCCTGAGGCAAGAAACTATACCATTGCTGTTATGTTCAAATAAGCCTCTGCCCTTCCTGTCATTTCCATGTATTGAATAGCATCAAGATCTCACAGTTATAGCATGTAATAAAATATGGTTAATTGTCCAGTAGACAAATTACATCCTGCAAGGTCTTTTTGAAGGTGCCACTTCTGGCAATAAGATGCAGGTGCTATGATAGTAAGTGCACTAAAGAGGTATCTATCTACCTGTGTGCAGTTGTTTGATTTTGCCGCGCCCGTTGGTGTTTGTTTGTGTGCGGGTGCGTAAATCTCTCTCTCTCTCTCCAGTATGTAAAGACTGCAATAGTTAGGATTTTAGATGATCGCAGAATTATTGTGACAATAACAATTCTCTTTTCGTTAATTGAAACAGAACAACAGAAATTTTGGAAGAACAAAACTCAACACTGTGATTTTATACGTGTCAATAACACACAATGGAAGCATTCCGAGAAATGTTACAATGTCTGTTTCTTTCACTGATATGAAAGCACTGCTCTGTATCCGATAGATTATGATACATTATGATACATTATTGAATTCACGTAATGTAATTTGTTTTTAGTATGTATACACTTAACACACTGCCTTTCAATCTTTTTCATCACATGTATGGTCAATGTCTAGGTGGAAATCTAATTAAAACTGCAAGTGTACTCTTTCATCTACATTACTTACATTCATGTGAAATGATCATGAAGTTATTATCAAATGTTGTTTGCGGTTGCAGGAACTTAAACTTTTGATAGTAGTTTCATGATATGTACTGGAAAAATAGAAGCTAAATACACTAGTCCATACGCATGATACAGTGCAACCAGCGTCCTGTGCAGATTCAAAACGGCATTACTGAACCTACAGTCAACAGTTATACCAGTCAGATCATAAAATTACCATTAGAAGTCAAGCGCCCCGCAACAATTAAATTCATGTCAATTTGGAAACAAAGCGAAGGCAGTAGACAGAAATCGTATCATTTTGGAAATGAAGAGAACAAAGGAGAGAACGAAAGAATTTCGTGCTGTGATTTTGATGCGTTATTGTTAAACTTCTGATACGAATTCCTTGTACTGAGAGAATGAAAGATTTCCACGCCTTGCTTTTGACTTGCCATTGTTCCACAACTGATAGAAATTTCACCCTTTGCTCCCAAAATGGGAGGAATACATGCAGACATTTCATTATCTGATTTGTTTCCGACAATATACTAGAAGAATCATGAGAGAAAACTCAATGTAAATGTAATTCAATTTAAAAAAAATAAAAAAATAAAAATTATAAATTCTAATCTGTTATTATGTTTCCAATCATTCTCTGAATCCTTTAATTCCAAGCCTATCCTATACCTGTATTAAAACGTAGCTATCACATTACATGTATTAATGTAAAGTTTGAATTATACGTTCAGTACGCATTGTTGCCAAGGTGACAAGGCAACTTTCCCTGCTCATTAGCAGTTTCATCTCTGATGATATTAATGAGCTGTCTCAAAATAGATGATTAACTCTAAAACTGGTAATGACCCTAATTATCATGTGTCAGTCAAACATGGTAAGACAAGACGAGACACATATTTTCCATTTTTTGGCTTTTTCATAAAACACGTTATCTCTCAAGGTTTCGGTCTCATTTCAGCGCTACATTCCGCAAAGCTCAGAAAGTTAATCAACTCCTGAAATATATTTCACTTCCGAACAGGAAAATCTCACACTGTGTTTCTAATATTAGAGTGTCGTAATTTTTTATTGACCAAAATGCCTGTCACAACCCCGAAGCAGTGTACAGCTCTATTGAACAGAAAGTAGGAGACGTTGTATCAGTTATCCCATTACTAAGAATCCGTGGCAAGTACAGTATAACAGCAAGTCCAGGATCTGATGCGGTTAGTGCACTTTGAGAACAATAGAAAATTGCAATACGATTCTGTTTACATCAGAAGAACAGCTGAAGTTTTCATTGACGCAAAGTAGAACACTCGCTGTTTCCTTGAGATGTTTGCATACAGTTTTTGACAGTTGCACACATATAAGACGTTTTTCTTAATTTGTTCTAAAAGAATTAGGCTAATTAACCTAATCCTAGATAAAAAAATAAATTAAAAAAACTAATGTTAATTTCTCAACCCACATCCTAAAATGGACTTGTTTCAGGTTGAGAAATTAAAATGCATGCGGGCTAGTTTTTCTTAACTCAATTTGTTATCTAGGATTAGGCTAATAAGCCTAATTAAGAAAAACCTTGATTGAGCCATCAGACCATTCAAATTGTGAATTTTTTGTAATGGCAGACTGGACTGCAATAATGCAACGACGGGCATTAGCTTTGTCCTGTTTATCTGGTTTGTTTGTAAACAACGTTTAAGTCATCCGGTTTTGTTTAGAGATGACAAGTTAAATTGTGTGAAATTTCACGCAATATAACCTGGCATCCCTGAAAATGAAACAACGCGAAGTTTGTTCAAAAATAAACAAGGTGACCTGATGGAGCACTGACCCTCATGCTTTCCTAGAATTGTCTGAAATGGCCAGAAATGCATTTTTCCCAGTCCGGGTGGGGGTAGGGGGATTTCGTCCAATATATAGACCCTCATTGCTATGGCATAAGGGTCAACAAACCAAATAGACTCTTCCATGCACAAACGGGACAACACTTTCAGTTCTTTAGAAGCATTGTGTGGAAAGCACCTGACAGGTTATAAGATGACGGTTTGTTTTGAAACGTAAAACCACGAAACAAGAAATCATCGTGTTGGTTCTGTGATGTTTTATGAAGAAATCTGCGTGTGTGCCACACTTCTTATTTCATGAATCACGAATTTGTGAAGCTGATATAGTCTACTTTGTCCCCTAATTGACTAAGTTCATACATGTTTGACATGCTCTGCTATTTTGTCTGTGACCAAGACAACTGGTAATCACTCACTCATTCTTCCATGTGAATGCGTCTTGCTCAATAGAAGCAGCTTAACAATCTAACCGCTTCAGATAAGAATGCCTATTACTTGACAGTACACAGAATTCATAGAAGAAGTTTAACAATAGCGCATCAAAAGCGTGAAATTCTTTCGTTTTGTTTCCAAAATGATACGATTTTTGTGTACTGCGGGTTAATATCAGTGAAATTGACGTAAAGTTTATGGATCTACAACTTATTGTAGCAAAAGATTACCATTAAAGCTAGTTTTGTAGATCTAGATCTATTTGTGACCAGGTGTTGGTTGGTATTCACCTAAGTCTTTGAACCTAAAAGAGGACTTTGCTGAAAACGAAAGAAGAGACCTAAGGACACAGACATGACCGACAGCGTAACCTTCCAGTGTACTTGAACTTTAATTATGATGACATATTCATAAATTATTGAATCATTTGTTGCAACAAAATTGATCTTTGACTGCTCAAGGTAACATTCCACAATCCATTGTTTAGGAAATCATATGATCATGAATTATGCATAGATTTATTGGAAATAACAAAGATAACAGCTTATGCATAATACTTCTTGAATGATACATTGATCTCAACTGGTTGTAATGGATACGACATTCAGAGTTCGGTTAACAAATACAAATGGTGACCACCCCAGATTATTTAAACACTTCCAGTACAAATCATTCTAGTGAACACTCAACTGTTTATCTAAACCTCATCACAAGAAAAGGATATTGGTCTTGAGATGTTTGGGAACAAAAGAAAAGAGGTTTTTCACCTGCGTAGGCAAATTAGGCAGAGAAGTGTAAGCAGTAAAATAACTGTCCGAATTTAGGAATGAAACCCAGATTTAGTAACTTTTAGGTAACCAACATTACTTATTTTTGTAAAATTAGTATCAATTATCTGCATTCACTTTTCGCCAAATTAGGTTGGCAAAATAATTAAGAAGTTGTGCTCTTGAGACACACGCGCAGCATTAAATCCAGTAACACAGTACCAAATCCGAGTGTTTTCAAATAAATATTATTTTCATCTTGTTTACATCAAATCTGCAATATGAAACAATACACAAGAAGTTGTACAACAATTAGTCTACCTCGATTAATTACTCGGTGAATAGAGAATCACAAACGTAAATTACAGTCTTAAGTGGGCAGGAAAGGTCACCGGTTATGTGGGTGGCAACATTCAATTACATCCGTCTAGTAAGGAAATAAATTGGGCTAAACATCTGGCTGTTATGAATTACATTCGTTGTGCACATTAGGATGCAGAACACAAACATTAGAAAGCCAGCATGTTATCAACTGGACTATTTAGGTAGGTGTTAAGGATGACAATAAAAGAAAAAAAACACATATATGTGATCACATTTATCATGCAGTCTGTGGCAATTTTAGGAACTAAACAAACTAAATCTAGGAGGAGGGAGGAACAACCTAACAAAAAGAAATAACCAATTTTAGTCAAATAAATAAAGAAAAAAGTATTGAGTTTCCACCTGTTCTTTGATCAGGTATTGAACCACAACCAATGTCTAATAATATAAATGAGCAGATCATGAAATTACTATTAAAAGTTAACATCTAAATTTCAAAAACTCAGCATGAAAGTCAATTGAAAATTTCATGCTGAGTTATTGAACTCTGGACGTTAACTTTTAATAGTAATTTCACGATCTGATTAAACAAATTTTAAGTACCAAAAGATTTTTCTATTATTCCTTCATCGGGTATTGAACCACCACTACTGTGTATTTATTTCACAGTCTGATGCTCTACCAACTGAGCTACCAAGGAACATGTTAACTGGCCATAAAGTTTTTCCTTAAACACATGGAACCGGAAGTATTATTTTAGTTCCACTAAAAAGAACAGATAGCGACACCTCCTAAGACAAAACCGTAGGAGTATGGAGCATCCGAATGCAGGTATAATGTGATGCCGCAGCTTAGAGTGAGGCTAGATTTAATGGGTTTCATTTTCACTTTTTTCCATTTTGTCTATCTCCAATTGACAACATTGCAATCTATCTTTAACCTGGATTATTTCATGTCGGCAGATTTCAGTTCATTTCATGGATCTTCCACACGATGCACGTTTATATAATGAAATTACTCTTCAGAAAAGAGCAAAGACAATTACACAATTTAACAATGACTACTTCTAATCAGTATTAACTGGTGTTATTTATTTTTCTGTAAAGAACTTAATTATTGAATGGAAATATGTACATACCAACAATCTTTTACTCCTTTCGATCCGAATGCACGCAAGGGATTTTCTATTTTTGCTCATATTTTCATGATTAAGCCAGATTAAAAAAATGGCAATGGGAAGTGTTACTTGGCGTATCACACCCCTGTATTTAATCACATATACAGACCTCTAGATGGTGTCTCTCCCCATTACATCATGTGTTTACATGGGTCTCATATCCTTCACATCAAGTTGTTTGTTTCCATTTTCTATCCATGAAGTCATTCCTGTGTGCCTGCTCAGTGAACAGGAGTGCAATTTCCACTGCGAAAACATAAAGATCCCATATAGATTCATATAGATCCCAGCACCAAGGTTTACATGCTGCAAGAGAAACTAATGGACATCAGTTACTTCAATGGGCGTTACATTATGCACAAGTGATGAGCCATAATTTTCATATCATTTGTACATCTGTGGTAAATATCCCAAGAGTAATATTTTTCTTTACTTATCTTTGCAGATGAAGGTGCTGATACAATGGTTTCTGTGTTACTTGACAATGAAGAGTCGATCCTAGATTTCATTGATATTACTGTGAATCCAGTAAGTGTTTTCCTTCAATCAACGAAATCGTTTCGGGATTTTCTCCAAATTGAATCCCGCAATTCTACGAGTTAGCTTTTAATTGTAGTTTATGGAAGGAAATAGGGTACAAAGTGTGACATACAAAACACGATTTTATATCTAAAGCTATGTGATGTTGTGCTGAACTGCAATGGTAAAACAAGGAGTTTTCTACCGCACATCAATAGTGGCAGCACCGGACGGACTATAAATAGACGCTACACTTCGTTCCCTACTGTGTAGAATACCAATGTTGACTCTCACTATGGAATATCGCTGTCCTCCGACTTATGTAACATATTTGAAAGCAATGAAAGATAAGGATTTAATAATTAATTGTCCCATTTAAAAAATAACTCCTCTGGTCACTCTGCTTGTGGTGCGCATCAGAGTAGTGGATAGAAGAGCTTCATACAAAGAAAAAATATTATTACGATTACGCGTTGATCGTTACGTAACATCCCACGTGATCAACGGATCGCAATGGTGCTATTGGCATCTTCTTTCCATTTTTTTGTTTATAACAAACAGTTTATCCATATCTGCAACACGGATCTGGGCACTTAAGGCACTTACGATATTGTAAATGTCACACAAATATTGATTAAATCCCCATTTAGGTTATTTTTGGCCAAATCTTTATCTTGCGACTGCACGCAATCCCTCAAGTTAATCCGGTACCACGTAACACCTACAGCTCAAATTCCAGTACAAAGCTACAATTGCCCTAGGATCGCCTTTCATCAGCTTCAGAGATAATAAATTATTACTTTTGACATTTCTGTGCATGTATCCCACCTAAAGAAACCCAATAATGTAAGGCCTTGGGAGGGATGAATGTCTTTCTTTGTTATGGCTGCTCTGTATGGGTGTGTATATATCAGCCTATTTCAATAACATTACCTCAATATAACAATGGATTCTCCTCATCCTTGTGACTAAATAAGGAATCTGGTCAGTTCAATGCAACTTATTTTCTTCTATAAGCAAATCAAATGTCCTGCTACATGGCTTTCAGAAAATATCTCATTTAAATTTATCCATATTCCCCTATTTGCTTCAAGGCAGGAGAACCTCCTAACTGCATGCTGTTAGCTGGCCTTTACTTCTAGAGGGAATGTTTAGCCATAAGATTAAATGTCATGCAAGCAACCAGATATTTCTGTCATTGCTCTGTAGCATTTATAACTTAATCAGTCTGTATTACACAAGGTCAAAGTGGTCTTTAAATCAAGGCTATCTTGAATCATTTAATTGAGGAAATATTGCAGAATTTATACAGAATACATTTTGAAGCAAACACTTTTCTTACTGAAGGCAATGTATTATCGGTTCATGCAGAGGGTCACTCACTTTTATCTCCAAAAAATACTATAATACTACAGATACGTATTTTATAATTGTCATGTCACACTAGCTTTGTGAAGTTTAGAAAAGATCTAAAAGATCTTGCCGATTTCTTTACTGGTTTTAACTTATTTCAGCCTGTAGAGCCATAGAGCGTTGAACCTATGAACAATTAGACAGTAAAAGATTGATAAATTGATTGATAAATTTAAAGAGAAATCGTCAGGAACAAACAGAAAATAGCTAAGTCGTACATCCGTTCGATTCTAAGCTAACATTCCTGAAGAAGGGGAAAAATACCAGTTCGAAAAAGTCCGATTAATTTGGATCCTTTAAAAACAACAAGAACATTACGTACTATGCTATTTATTCGAAAAACAACAAAAAGTGAAATTTCTATTGTTGCTAAATCAATGGGGTTTTCCTACACGGAGAAGATTTTTTCCAGACATTCGCTCAAGGGGACGTAAGCCTACAATTAAATTTTTACCGGGTGCATGCAGTCAAGTTTCAAAGAAACACTCAAACATAGGAAAACAGTATATAGGCCTTTTGACCTTTTGTGGGAAAAATAAAACTAGCGCTGCAATAAGATAACAGAAATATATATGATTTGAATAGTTAGTAGATCTATATCGCGATTTAGTTATGATTTAATGATCTCAATCATAATAAATAATATACGGTCATCAGTTGAGTTTCCTTAAATGCTCTTCTTTCAGCTTTAAATAACTGATTACTATTTCACTCGTTGCAGCAATGTCTCGAGACAGGCTACATAGATGGACACGTGGTAGTATTTTCCGTATTAGACATGAATTCCTTCCGTCACGCTGAAGCTCACTTGAAGGACCTCAAATCCAAGAGAAGCAAAATCAATGACCCGGTTGTGGTACTGGTAGCCAATAAGCAGGATATCGTCCGAAACCGGCAGGTCTCCGAACACGGTAAGATGATTAGTTTGTAGTAATAGGCTTGTTTCAACTGAAACACATCTCTTCTGGTGCAAATTTCCATCAACTTGCAATATGTAAAGCAAGGCTAAGAACAAAATGAATTCCACGTTATGCTTTTGATGTGCCATTGTTCGAAAACTTTTAGAAATTTCAGAAATGGAATTATTAATAAAATGTTGAACCAGGGTCCATTTTTGGGACCACTTATTACCCCTATTTTGGACTCTCTCCTTGGGATTTTAAGCCGGGGTGGTTCTCTTGCCCGCACTCTTACTTGCTTACGTGCCGTGATCCAAAGGGTCATGTCTGGTGCTACCCCTGCCTTTTCCACAATAGGGGTGTACTGGTGACTTTGGTCATTCACACTGTTAATTGTACCCGACCTAAAACGGGGTTTAGCGCTAAGAATTATATGGCATATTATTATACTTTATAACCTAGACCTCTATTTTTGGTAAAATCCATTCAGTAATGAGGAGCATTTTGTTTTGACTGGGATAAGCCTAATAAAGCTGCGATTTATGAATTTGTGAATCAATACATGAATACTAATGGCATATCAACAGTTCAGGGTCTGCATATTCAATTTGTAAATTGATAGCTATTTGTGCTGTGATTTGAACTCGAACAATAACAATTTTTAGAGCAACAGCAACACAGTGTGAATTTCTGATGCTCTTAAATTGCAAAACAAAAACACTTATATACAGTAAAAAATTATCAGGCACTTTCGGAATTGCCAAAGCATACATGTCCACTCACTTCACAACACTTCACATTTCACTGTCATCTTGCAGTTGACTACTACCAAAAGATTCATATGTTCTTTTGTAGTACATAAGACAGACCAGTACACAGAATTCGTATCAGAAGTTTACCAATAGCGCATCAAAAGTACAGCGTGAAATTCTTTCGTTCTCTCCTTTGTTCTCTTCGTTTCCAAAATGATACGAATTTTGTGTACTGTTCATGACACTGTAGTGTCGACTATAAGATAAGAAGCATAGACTACATTTTGGTACTTACTCAATTCGTATTTTAAGAATTAAACCTTAAATGTTTTATAACGGTTACAGATGTGTAAAATTTAAATTTTCTCATTGCTACAGAAACTTCTGAACAGTCAAATGGAATTGCACCAGACCTTGTTAAATCAACAGTCCATCAGCATTCCACAAACAAATCTCGATCCAAAAGACTTGCAGGTTACATTGAGACTCACTCCTAAGAAACAAGGAGAATGGGAACCAATTCCTCTTCACGATGAAACCTGGAATTCAGAGAACCATGAATTTATCAGAGTATGTTTCCAAGCTAATATTATTAATTAAAGACTAAACGAATCTTCAAAGAGCAAAATAGAAAATAGTCATTTTTGCCTAATATAAAACAAAATAAATATTACAAACCTTATTGTCATTTAAGATATATTTCAAATATCAAATGTGTCTAATTTTAAAATAGGAGAAAGTCTTTTCGGACGTGATGTTCTTCAATGGTCAACACTTGTGCAAGAGTCCACAACCATTTGATGCAACTACGTTTGATCTGAGAAATCCTTCAGTCCGAGACATATTTAAAGCCGTCTTTGAGATGACAATTCGGGCTGAAGTGGTGAAAGAAATCTCCGATGGGCAAACGAATACGTCTTACAGTGGTGTAAAGAAAACCAATGTCAGTATTTCGGTTTCCATTGACAGGAATAAACCTCCTGTCATCAAGCCTGTTATGCTTCCACCTGTCTTTGAGAAGCAGGTAATTTGACAAGTTACCCTTTATATTTTATGTTAATTGAATTTAATTGCTGCATTTACAAGCATTTGGAAAAAGAGTTGCTAATATTGACGAATTTACATGATTGAAATCAATCAATTATGCTCCTAATTCCGTTTCAGATCATGAAATTACTGTCAGGAGTTTAGCTCCCCACAACAATTAAATTGAATGAACTAAGCATGAAATTCAGTTGTTGCGGGGGCGCAAAACTTTTAATGGTAATTTCACGATCTGTATTTTAATGGTCTTAACCAGTGCAAGAGAATCTTATCAAAGCTTATAACACGGTACTGTATGAGAGTTCTCTTGTCTACCCTTTCATGCGAAATTAATACGATTATTTTCACGCAATTTCAGATTGAAACAGCCTTGAGTGATGCCGACCTCAGCAAGGTAGCAAGGAAAATTTCCTTTCCGAACATGAACACCATCGCGGTCGAGCAGCTCGAATTTAGTTTCGATCAACTGAAAAGTCTGGAACATGAATGTCAGGGTGACACAAATAACTTCAACAGAACTATCCTCATCAAATGGAGAAATAAGAACTCGAAAGACACACGTCAGGTAACTGCGGTTACTATTTGGTTTTGAACATTCATTGCACTAAGAGCTTATCAATTTTTATTTTGTTTGGGTAAAAAATCGCATGTTCTATCTTGTGTGCTTGGAAAAGAAAAATCTCCCTTTGTGAATAATGAAATGTCTCGCATTTGTGACATTGAGGATTGGATGAATTTGAATTGTACAATAATTGCAGAAACTGGCAGATATTCTCTATGCAGCCGCAGATGAAAGTTTGTTGAACCAGGATATCATAGAGGAAACGCTCAGAGTAGGCAGAAGAGAAACAAACAAATCTTTCCAGCAAATTGGATCAGAAGTTATAAATCAGATGCTAGGTGGTTTGACAAGCTTCCGTAAACCAATTCCCATTACAGGAATTTACGTTTATTTAAGATACAAAGTTGTCAAGATTGTGTGTCATGACATTATCTAAATTCATTTTAGATGAATACGAAGAGACTGGCAGAATATCATTGAAGAAACATCTCTGAGCTCGATCATTGATTTCTGAAGTTATACAAGAGTACAAAAGGATGAACGCCTTCAAAGAAATCTGCTACGGTTGATAGCTCACTGGTTAATACGTGTATTTGGTCTAACTTAGCGATCACTCTTGCACATGTATGTTAGTGTATGTTAAAGTTTGATAATTATCAGTTGCACCTTTTTTCCGTCCAATGCATCCCCTTTGTGCAAGTCCTTTAATAGAGAGTACATTTGGCGAAGTTGTAATTCGCATAAATTGGCAAAACTTTATTAAGATCCTGCAATTGACTTTTAAACGGTATATCAACCAGAAATACTTCATTCGGCCAGGAACGTCATTCAAAAACATAATACGTCGCCATATAACTATTCAATAGAATTCATCACGGTTGATCGCAATTCTTCACGGCTAACTTCCAGAAACGATTTAAAGTGTATCATTGTCTATTGAATGAAATTCGATAAGACTATGTGGTCCTCCACCTGAAAAACTGGTGGGGGTCGGGGGTAGGGGTGGGGGGTGAGGGGTAG
>JBCAUI010053777.1:0-20561 GCA_038406195.1 Haplosyllis anthogorgicola | reverse complement strand
AGGTGAGGATGAGGTGTTGGGGATGAGGTGTGGGGATGGACCCCCCACCCCCGCAGGATGGAGGATGGACCCCCCTTCTTCTTACTACTTTTATACCTAACAGGAAAACTGTGCTTTTTGTCATTTGTTATTGTTATTCCATGCGTGATAGACATTTTAACCGGCCTACCCGGGTAATTCTCTCGTTTGTTTATTATTGGTTACACCAAATCGTAAGAAATGTAACAAGGTCTGAACAGGAAGAACTGTTTCTTCATTTTTCGTGATATATGAACCAGATGGATTAGAATGGGTGTAAATCTTTGATCGACTGCAAGGAACTTTTTAAACATTCTTTTTAGCTTTTAAAAGCAATGTTAAAGATACAGAAAATTGCACAACTTTTCACAAAATCAAGGTTTTTTCAAATTAATTTTGGTCTGTCTAATTAGGCTAATTAGCAAAAAATTAGGTCAATTAGGCCGATTCGCCTAATTAGGCAAGAAAATTTGATTAATTATGTTACTTAGCCTAATCAGGCAAGCAAAAATTAATTTGGAAAAACCTCCAATAAAACACTTTTAAACATAAAAATCAATTTGGAAACAAGAGAATCTCACAGTGTACTATTACTTAAATGATAGGCGCAGCGTGAATTTCTATTGTTTCCAGAACGAATAACGATTCCCGAATATTTGAAAGTTTTATCAGTGGAGAGAAAACATACACAGAAGTGCGACCAGCTCAATGTAAAATGACTGATTTTTAGTTTCTTTCCTTTTCATGCCACATTTCTGTGAGTTACCGTGTGACACAATAATAAGCTCCTCTGACTGTTGGCACACGAAGCATGATTTTCCTCTTAGAGCTTCAAGCAGATCTGCAGCTTCACCTTGTACAGTGTGAGTGATCGTCCCAATAGTAAAGCATCACAGACCAAACCAGATGCCATTCACACATTCCTCACTTTCCTGATTAAACTTCAGAAATATCTGGAGACTCTAAACAAAAAGAAAAATGACACAATATTTATTATCTTGTTATTGTAAAATTCCTTTTAGCCTGCCTTGGATATGATTTTTTTACAAATTGGAATCAGATCATGAAATTTTTTCATCAACTTTTTAACGTCCCGCAATCACCGAACTTCATGATAAGCTATTGAGGCAAATAATATCTCATGTGGAACTCTATTGACATAAAATTGAAACTTCAAAACTGATAGACTATGTGTCAGCACCATGTGAATGCGGACTTAAAAATCCGAAGTTAGAAAGTCAAGGAAACCTGCTTTGACAAGTATCAATAACACAGCGTAAAATGTTTTTGTCTCTAAACGTTCCCAAGTTGAAGGAATTTTTCGGAGTTGATGTGAACTAAACATAGACAGTCTCGCCTGACTAAAAGTCTACAAAGCGAATTGATGGCAAAAAGTGTTTAATAAACCTTTTAATTGTGTGTAGTGTTTTCTCTGAAAAATGAGGACTTTCGATTTTTCACACATGAACACTGACCAAATAGATGTGTCACAAGAAACTGTACATGTAAATACGAAAGTAAACGACATCCTAATATCGATAATAATAATGTTAAAGTAGATACATAAGATATTTCGAAGAGAAACTTCTTAGGAATCTGAAAAAATGTGAGAACGTAAACAGATGTCCCTGAAGATGTAGGTGTGGAAAGACTCCTAAAAAAGGGGTTCTCTTCTTTCCCCATTGAGTAGATGATATGAGAGCTGCAATTAACAAATGTGCATCTTGCTTGAGGGAAGATTTTACATCCTTGAATATTTTTAATTTAAAAGCTGATTGTGACCTTTCATAATTTACTTCCTTAAACATTAGCTGAATGTTTCTCTTAAAGGTTAAGTTAAAAGAAAAATCCCAATAAAAATCCCAACAATTCCAAGGAAATTACACTAGGAATTAGGCTTTGTAAATATGAAAATGTACATTAATGAATTTATGGAAGTACAGATTCTCTTTTGTTACATTTTCAGCTTATGTTCTGAAAGGGCTCCAAAACAACAAAAGGCTTACGAGCGACATTAAAAAGTCAGGTTGCAATTTGTTCCAGTTAAAGACGTAAGTGCCCATAAAGTTGCAATCCAGATTGAGTGTGAAATCCTTTCTTATTTTCTCGTATTGGAGAAAATATCCGATACAATATTCATACATAAAATATATAGAAATAAATTCGTTGCAATTTCGTATGTTGTTACTGGAATTTAAAACAATACCAATTTAAGATCTGTCCCAGAATAGAGTGAGATTAATCTTGTTTTCGAGAGGATGTCTATTGTTTCAAAATTAAGAAAGCGAAAGATTTCTATTTCTATTTGTTTATGTTGTTTGCATACAGAATCGGAATATAACACAAATATGACACGTTTGACGCAATACTTCTTCAACCATAAACAGGCACAAAATATTACCTTTCAAAACAGTTAAGACAAAGCTGGTACGTAATACTCCTGTACAAGTTTGTAAACTTGTTTTTTATGTTACTTTGCAACCCATTATCCTTGTCTTTGTTCATCCTTTAACAAATATAATATCCCTGATCTTGTTGTAAACACAAATGCCACTACAAAAGCTCTCTGTGGTATCATGTTAACCTAAGTGTACGGCATAGTAGACACATCGCGTACTTGTTTTGAACATTACCTGGAAAATAATATTTTACTGTGTGAGTAATAGTATCGACAGGAAAAAGAAAAAGGTAACCGCTCCAAAGCACGTTATTTTTGGCCTTTTGATGCCAAATTAATCTTGTAACAAATAGTAAATTATTGTTGTCTCAATTTTCCTGAATAATTGCCTTTATTTCACGAAACATGCATTAAATGGGAAGACCTTCAAAGCCTGTGTTGGAACCATTAGAAACTTATTGTTTTGGGGATTTTTCTCTGAAGCCTTTTTACCTGAATATTTCCAGTTCATTGTCAGGAGGAAATTTTATATAATTTTTCTTCACTTTGGAAACAATTCCTGCGGGAAAATTGATGTTGAAATGTATAACCACGTAAGAATATTGGTAATAAAGTTTGCTTTCATTCATTTCATGATCTGTATTATCTTTTTATGAGACACCACCGCGTGCTCCTAAATTGTTCCTGCTCGGTACGCGTAACACTGGGACCAGAACGCGCAGAGAGAAACGTAACCGTTCATTTGCAGATTCCAAGGTTACATTGACCTATTGAGCTCATTAATTATCTCAATTCAAATCGAAGTTAACTCGAATCCACAATTCAGAAATTAAGATACCGCATTCTTCTAGTTTATACGTTTTTGCAATTCAAAAATTATTTTTCGAATGACTGCTGAAGTTAATATAATTTTATCATTAAAGTAAACTTTGCTAGGTATTGCTAAGTACCCCGAAACAAATTTATACATTTTTATTTACAAGTATTGGGTCTGAACTGTTTTGAAAGATATCTTTGACGAAAGTTGCAAAATTTATGACCAGTCCATTTTAACTTCAGTCTCCTATCAACTAGAAGTTCTTTTGTCAATAGTCATTCACGTCTCTCCCGGCTCAAGGTAAGGGATATTTTAGGTTAAGCCAAAGATCGATCATGTGCTTATGATTCAATCTGACACATCAGATTAATATGAGGTCTTGAAACGGGAATAAAAAAGCTCCAGTATTTTATTTTGATCAATAAAAAGCTGCCTGGACATCTAATGTCTGGGGAAACTGTGTCTGATTGACCATCATGATTCAGACCATAAAGGCCCGTGGGGTTGAAAAGAAATATTTTACAGAGAATATTGAAGGAAGTGTTATTTGCCTGCTATTAGAAGGGCTGTGTTATGTAACTCCGGAAAGTGAGCTCATTTACAGACTGTGATTTGGACGTCCTGCCTGGAATGATGTGAGATTTACAATTCATATTGTATCGTATAATACATCCTGTGTAGCGTTTTATAAGTTGTTTCTAAATCTTATTTTGGTTGATATGTTAAATGAATAAATTATTATTATTATTTTCTATCTAATGTGACAGTTTGGCCCAGAGGGGAGAATGCGCGATTTGTAATGTCACCTTTCATGAGCTGGACCGAATTATCGTGGTCCCCGACATAGTGAAAACGTCAGGGTATGTGCTTACATGCTCGTGGTTGGTGCCTATGTGTGCATGTGTGGTCTGTTGAAACTAGACTTGTTGCGACTAGTAGATTTTATTCGTCAACTAGTCGAGTACCATTAGTTGATCATGGTCGACTAGTTGAATCAATGTAATCTACATTGTTAAAGTGGAATGAAAAAGACTATGTAAATAAATTATTAATACCTTAATATCATGCTATTTATCCACTATTTCTAGTCAAGTAAATCTCGATCTGCTTCGCCACTTATTTCAAACAGACAGTATTCGTGTATTGCCACCATCATGACTATTCTCAATGTAAACAGTTTCATTAACATTTCGTATTACCTGCTGAACTTCTCAAGTAGACTCTACTTTTACTGAAATTAGAATTTTGTCGCTTTGGGCGATTCCGTTTCATCATTTCCATGAAAACACATTTCGCCATGGCCTGTTATATTAGGCTACCTGCCACTAGTACATGCAAACAGTACATTACTTTTGAATTGATCATGTTACTGCCTCGCCAATAAAATACATTTGAATCATTGAAACTGAAACCATGTTGTTGTTGTCACACAGCATCAAAAATCATTTGAAACTGGAACCATGCTACTGCTAATATTGTTTGTCAGATTTCAGAGGCTTTTTAATCATTTTCTGAGGAAGATTTACAACAATTAATTGAAGCGAAAATTACCACAAAAAATAACCCAGAATTGAAAATCATAATCTTAAAATATTTATAATTTTAAAAGTTTCCCTCCAAGGTTATCACGTTATATTTCATTGAGATTATATGATTGACCGAGGTCCATTTTGAGGGGTCACTGTTTCCCCTCTTTTGGCCTTTTGGGCTACTTTGAGCATATATTCTAATTCTAGGATGGATCCTTTGCTGCCTCTGTTCGATCTTATTTTGATTCGAGTGAGCATAGTCGTTGTACTTTTAAGGTCACGGATGCTTGAGATCCGAGTGGAACACATTACTCTGGACACTACTGACAATGAACAAGGTTGACAATCAGGTTACTTAAAAATCAATTTGATGCTTTGACTTTAAAGTCTACTCTAATCCACTTCATGTGAAAATCTTTAAATTTTGAGGACAAAATGTGGAGAATTTGGTGACAAGTGGCTGTGAGATCCGAAAGTGACGGATAAATTTATGCGTTGAATTGATTTAATGAGAAACCAAAGAGTATTCAGTGAAACTGCAAGGGTATTAGCAAGGTTTGGCCAATGGAAACGTGCAGAAAAAGGTTAACGTGAGATTTACATATGTTTTGCTTACACCCCAGTTAAAGACATCAAAAGATGTATACAAAAATTATATACATTGGAAAAAAACCCTTGGTTTCTTTCTCGAGACCTTGGGGAAATTAAAACCTGCAAAAAAATAATGCAACTTTCTTCCACCATCTTTTGAAAGTTGACTGATTTTACACGTGGATAAAAAGGTCATGTCCCTCGGGCGTCATTCCTATTGTCATGTGTGTAATGGGACTTTGTCACAGACCTCTGTGGATTGGGGGAAACACGAAATTCCGGAAGAGCTGTAGAGCTCAAAATGGGTCATAAAAGTCACGTTCAGTACAGTTTCACTTCCATTTTAATTCTCTTCCTTAATTGTTTCCAAGAAGGATGTTTTAAAGGATATATTTTATGCCGGAGAGATTGAGAACATGCAGGGGAATTTGTATTATCAGAGGAGACAGTAGAATAAGATTTCACTTATTCCGTGCTTGTTTTATTTTAGATGTGCTATGAATGTATTTGGCCAGAGATACACAATACGATCTAATCGCAAACGACATCGATCGCTTGCGATTGTGTTTTACTTGTTAGGGCAATGTAATGTCGTAATGCACATAGAAGTGTTAGTGTGGTGGGGATAAGCCAGGATCTGGTACTTATCATCTCTATACTTTGAGTAGTCATGCTTTTATCGTCATTTCTTGACTGAAATCGTACACGATCATTGATTGTACACGATTGTATCGCATCGTGTTTCTTCGGCCTTTCAAGTTTCAAATCTTGACATTCCCAACAGTTTTGGAATACAAGCACATTCAAAGCACAGCGTGGAATTAGTTCGTTTCGTCTTCTATACCGTATGTTTCCAAATTGATAGGAATTTCATGATTTGTAGTGTCTATTTTCTAGCACTGGAGCCATTAACTCATAAATGAATTGCAAAAGCCTTTAGTGTGAGTGATTTTACCCTAAACAGACTCAACAGTTAATGCTATTTCCGTCTCAATATCATTAGGGCTATTGATCTGTCAGTGCAGCTGATAAACTGCGGAGAATAGATTTTCCTACTTGAGGCAATCAGGAGAGAGTTATCTTTAATACAGTTAGTTAGACAGACATGTCCTCAAGGGCATCAAACAAGGATTCACACAGATACTCAGAGCCAAAAAGAAACAACTGGCGCTGGAGGAGTGTCTGTTTCAGCCTTGAAGAGGTGTTCTTAATGCAAAGTAGGCGTTTGAGAAATCTCGGAAGTGATCCAAAACTATTGGTATCATTTAAAGCTTTAAACAAAATTAAACATGCAGATCATGAAATTTCTGTCAATTTTATGTCAGTAGGTTTCCACGCTGAGATATTATTATTTGTCTCAATAGCCCAGCATGAAGTTCAATTGTTGCATGACATTAACAGTTGATAGTAATTTCATGATCTGGTTATGTCAATCTGCGAATTATAGGCATAGAAAGTTATCCGAATAATGTGTGAAATGAGGCTGTTAAATCTGAGTGCAGTTAAAGGGATGCACAACTCCTTAACTGCAGCAATGTCTTCAGTACCAGTGGGATAAAAGGTTGCTTTAAGGAATTAGGTGCCTCTTAATGACATCATTACAGGTGAATCTGGTTTTACTCAGTCTGGTTACATTGTGCAGATTGTATCATAAACCAACATATGGTTTTCTGTCTTGGTTCAAGAATGAAAGGTGGATGTTCACTTGGAGGTTCATAAGCACTACTGTCTGTACAACATATTTACACTCCATAGAATTTGAACTCTGTTGTTTTTATGCAAAGCTGATTTAGGCGAACATTCACACTAATGTTTTCCCAAAATTAATATTTTTTTATTATTATGTTCAGTTTAAATTTCCATTTCAATGTTGCAAATGTTCTTTATTATGAGGCCTAAGATATCCCATGTCTTCTTTTTTAAGAACAAAGAAGGATTAGGGCAGTCCCTTTTCAAGGTAAGGCTTGCAGCACCAGCTATTTTACAAATAAGAAATATCCATACTGTGGTTTTACCAAAATTAAATATTTATTATTTCCAAACAGAGACATTTTTGCCGTGATCTTAAGTTTGAGATACAGTAAGTGTTCACAAACTAGACCATAAGTTGTAACGCATGTGTCCATTTAAAGTTACAAACATCAAGTGGGGTAGATTGAGGAGGTTTTAAGATGTTCCGAATTCTTCTAAGCACCTTCTGAAGTATCAGAAATAGGAAGCTATGAGTGTTTGTAAAGACGTGTCATGTAATTTTCTCTGTGCTCAGCAACAAGGGAATTTTTTCCTTATCAATACAAGGTCGAGATGAAATGTCATGGCATCTTTTTCAAGGTCTTTATTCGGTGCCATGGGGGCTCCTTTACATTCCTGCATCGCATGCTTGAAAGTAAAACTGAACCACAAGAAAAATAAATATGAGAAATAATTCATCTTTATCACCTTGGCTTTTTTGTGTGTGTGTCCTTGAAACGAATGGCATGATATGAAAACATTTATTCACAATAAAGGAAGCGTGATCTCGTTTACAGCTTAGAGGGGATTTCCAGTTTCAAGAGGCAATTATTTTAGCCTTTTGCGATCTTGAATATCAGAAAAATATGATTCAGAACCATCGGAATGAATGCATTCAAACTAAAATCGCAACACCCAGTGGATCAAAGATCCTGGAGATGGGAACGATAAGTGATGTTTCGTTTTTACTTCATACCTCTACATCTGGTGGCATTCCACATGTCCCAACGAAAAGATTACACAGAAAACGTATCATTTTGGAAACGAAGAGAACAAAGGAGAGAACGAAAGAATTTCACGCTGTGCATTTGATGCGCTATTGTTAAATTTCTGAAACGAATCCCTGTGCCACTGCCATCTTGCCGAATTGAATATCTAGAAAATATAGTTAAGAATAAGTGCATTGAAATTGAACTTGACAATGAAAATGCAGTACTGTAACTCCTTGGATCAAAGCTCTAGCAGATTGGGACGAAAAGTGACATTTCATTATTTTACTTCATTTTACTACATTTCTTGAGAAAAAAAGCATGAGAAGAACATGATGCACATCAGGTGGGTGCAGTCCCAGACGAGACTATTGGGATCGTCGGAAGCAAGTAAAAAAGAATGCAAGCAAGAGAACCACCCTGTCTTTAAGACCTATAGGGAGGTTCGCACGAGTTAAAAAAAACCCCGGGTAATCAGACCCTGGCCAATAGAAAAACTTAAAACAAAAATGAAACATGATGCACATCTGATAGTGGTTAACGCGAATTTAGTCGAGTGTTCATTGGCCAGTATGATGGTCATCAATGTCCAATATTAATGCTGGGTGGGTTCCCATACGGGTTTTAAGCTTGTAAACAACCCTAAAAGCTAAGTTATTTTTAGCCTCAACAAGACATCCAACACAATCAATCATCAGTTTATCAATCCATGGTAATAAGAACGATATTATGACTAAGCTAAGAATAGATACATTGGCATATATTTGGAAAACTGTTTTTTACAAAACTAGGAAAAACAGCTGTAAATGCAAATCAGAAGCATCTTTGTGTGCGCAAATAGAGGAGAACTGAGAAATACACGGAATATAAAGTAGACTGGGAGAGGTTTCCTTTGCGAAGTTCCTCTGAGTAATGAGAATAAAGAATTAGTATTCTATTGATTCCACCGAGAAGTGCAGAAGGAAATGTTATTGTCAAGTCCATGTTGGTTTCCTCCTTTTGCCGGAATAACACATGTTGAAAAACTGGATTTCATGTAAAATCTGCGAAAAGGAGGTTGTTAAAAACAATTTTAGAATAAAGGGTCCGTCTAAGTTGGCTTAATCGCATTATTAAGTGTAGCATTGATGACAAATTAGCACTGCTCATGAAAGTAACACATTTGAGGTTGCTGTTATAATTCTCACTGACATTACAGTCAGATGAACAGAACAATATTTATTACAAAAATCAGACTAATAGTGTTTTAGGTAACTCCTGTAAGGCATCGTGTCATAGTTTAATGGTATTTTCTTGCTTTTATGGCAATTCCATCAATATGAATGTCAAATGCTGTAGTCAAAATCACATATTAATTAAAACACAAACTGAAAAATATTGAACAAAGTATTATGGTTAAAATGCACTCCTACTACGGACAGGAGCAAAGTATTGGTTTTTGTTCATTTGGCGCACATTTCCCATGGGTTTGGCTGAAACCAATCTGCCACTCTAACCACATATTTACACTACTAAATTGCCCATTTGCCAAACAAGGTTAAACACGTTATCCATATGAATGGAAACGGATAGTTCAGTAACGCAGTAAATCACTCTACTCGTTTATCTAAACGCATTTCACAGACTATGGATTTGAAATTTACACTCAAATAAACGCAAAAATTGGTTTCTGATTGACTGAAGACCGAAAGTAATGGAATCATGAGATGTTCAAAAAGAAGTTTGAATATGACATGACTTGTGAGTAACATGTGGCTTATTTGTCAAAGTTGGACTGTTTATGTCTTGTACTGAATGAATTATGTGAATATGGATACTTCAAGTTTAATTACAACACTCCTTTGCGAAGTTTGTCCCCATTATTTTTAATTTATTCTTGCATTTACACATTTGTAGTGTATGATAATAGCCGGCGATAATTTCGCAAACTTGTGAGATAACAGCCGGTAATAATTTCGCAAATTTGTGAGATTTCAAAAATTGAATATTCACTTTTATTAAAACATCCCTGCAACTCATAAAACCTCTGCAATCTCCCTACAAATCAGCCCAAAGGTACTGGATAATGTCAATTGATACGGCATGTTTTAGGGAACATGCAATACGTTACAAAGCAACAGACTTCAACATGGACATGATATGTTTTAAAATGCATAAAATAAAATCTTCCGAGAGGCTAACAAAAAAGAAAAGAAAATTTCATAATTTTAGTTTATATTTTGACCAAAAATAAAAAGGGATGAAATAAACTTCCTTCCCTACTTGGTAAGTGACCAGACGGGTCAGGAAATGTCTTGGCAGAATAATGACAATAACGTCGAGTGAAATACTTGAGATATTCAGCAAGCACCTCACGTACACTTGAACATGAACCATTGATCAGATTTCGATATGATATCGTGCTGGTGCCAGGATACTCTCAATCAATGTAATCATTACAGACTCTATACGTACAGGTCAATTGGGAACTAGCGAAGTTCAGGGTCAATTGAATTGGAAAATATCACAGTACAGATGCATTCAGCACAAAGTAGTAACATTGTCCTTCAGAATAGAAAGACAGTATACGGAATTCGTATCAGAAGTTTAACAATAGTGCATCAAAAGCACAGCGTGAAATTCTTTCGTTCTCTCCTTTGTTCTCTTCCTTTCCAAAATGATACCATTTCTGTGTACTGTTGTAACGATATTGCGTCGTACCTTTTAAGTATATTTTAAAATTTAAACGTTTTATTGCTCGTCATGTGCCTCCAGGACGTTACGTCTGATCGTTCCGCTAAAATAGATCTTATCCCATTACCCGGGGGGGGGGGGGAGGAACGTCAGTGCATGCTTATGAGCTTTTTGTTTACACCCACCATCTTGGTTTAATTTGATTGGGAAAATAATTCACAAAAATCTGTGTAAGTATTAGGCATCATTCAAATAGATGGGACTAAGTGATTTTTGTGTTTCTCGTCTTTACTCTACAGTTGTAATTTTGTAGTTATAGCAAAAAAATAAGTTAAATAATGTGGTTGAAAGTTACACATCTAGGAGAACATGCAGCTTACTTCACCTTGCTTAGCTTAGCTAAGCTCTAATGGTAAATACAGTGGAACCTGTATTTTACGTGTTCCCCAGGGACCAAATTTTCTTCACGTAAATGAGAAGTTCCCGTAAAATAGGGCTGGTTTATATTGTAAAATGTTGATTAGGTTCCTAATTGTCTCACGTAAAACACAGGTCTCACGTAAAATAGAG
Organism: Haplosyllis anthogorgicola; assembly: GCA_038406195.1. Classification (NCBI taxonomy): domain Eukaryota; kingdom Metazoa; phylum Annelida; class Polychaeta; order Phyllodocida; family Syllidae; genus Haplosyllis; species Haplosyllis anthogorgicola. The sequence continues at coordinate 9,245 of JBCAUI010053777.1, read as the reverse complement.
GCACGTAAAATGCAGGTCCCACTGTTTTCTAAGAAGTTCATATGCAAGCATGGAACCAAACTGATCTTCGAGGCAAGCATGGATGTTTCTCCCCTGATTACCCCAGGTCAGCATGATGAGGCTGTCTGGGAACGTTACCGGTTATTTACACGTCTTCCATCACAGAACGAAAAACCATTAGAACGCATATTTTTAAACGCCGAAATTTTTTGTTATTTCAGTTTACCTACAACAACAGTGCAAATGAAAAGAACACAATTGAATCTTACTACATTCTCGTTACTTCAAATTTGGCAAATGCTGTGTACAATTTATATGAGTAAAACTTCTAATTGACCTCTGGTGTGATACAGAAAGATTTTTTGCCCTGTAAAGTTAACGCTGTTGTTTACGCCACTTATCCGGAACCGCAGTATGGACATATTAAACTGAGTACTTTTAGTTTGCATTATCTGTTTATTTAACTAGAAATAGTGAAGAAAATTTAGTTGATAGAATCTGTAGGGTGTTACTTGAAACCTGTACTGCAATGGGTTACAGTTTCCTGAAACGTTTATTTGTGGTTTTCACATGTGTGTAATTATTCCAATGGGTGAGTGACCGCCACTTGTTGGAAAACCTGGTGCTGTACATAATGTGTGCTGGTTCCCTTCAGGGTGATTTTGATTAACCTTTCAGACATCACAAAATGCAAGATGGAAACCGAGAAACAACTGTGTGCTGATCGGATCGTGTGCATGCCCGCTATGGTTCTGATAGCATTGTTCCTGCCCAGGAATAAACGAGCGAGAGGATGTATCCTAATGAAAATATATTGCGATGCATTGTACTGTAAATGGCAAACTACATAGATTGCATTGGAGGACAAGAATGGATTAGATTCATGTGGTTCTTTTCTGGAGTAATATAATACAGCATAGTGATAATTTCTATTGTTTTCTGAGCTGAGGTTGATTTCCTTAGATAGTTGTCGCTGTATAATTCGAAATTAAGAGAACAAAAGACTAGTCTAGTAGGGTGATTGTTGGAATGGTTGCACAAGCAATGTATATTTTATACGGCATCACTAGCTTCACGTATAATCAGCAATAACAAAAGTATGTACAATATGTTTCACATTGAGAGGATCTTGTTATATGATCATTACATCTGTGTTATTAATACATAGTGTAAGTAAAGGCCAGTTGGTGCTGAGGGCTGTTACTGGGTCTAGGACTGACTGTGTATGATAAGCCTCTGTGCTGTCCATTAGTAGATGTGGCTCATAGCATTGTACAACCTTTACACTGCTTATGATAAGTCTCTTCATATGTACATTACAGTACAGTCTTCCAGCTAGTAACTAACATTTTATCAAGTTTTTAAGCAATAGTTCACTGAAGTAGAACCAACACTACTCTAGTTAACACTGCTCAATTGTAGTTGTTATTAAACTCAAAGAACGGCATTTGTTTTCACACCTTTAAGAAAATGGCATTACTGATAGTATAATGTACCGTAATGTATTGCTGGTGGTATAATGGACTGTAATGTATTGTTGGTTGTATAATGTACTGTTATGGGGCTCAGAGCGTTGCTAAAACATATTCCAAGTAGTATAATGTACTGTAAGGAGGCTCAGAGCATTGCTAGTGTAGTGTAATTTAATGCTGGTAGCATTATGTACTGTAATGTATTACAATTAGTACAATGTACTGTAATGTATTGCAAGTGGTATAATGTACTGTAATGGGGCTCAGAGCATACGAGAATGTATTGCAGATAGTATAATGTACTGCAATGTATGACAAGTAGTATAAAGTACTGTAATGAATTGCAAGTAGTATAATGTACTGTAATGTATTGCAGGTCGCATTAAGTACTGTAGTGGGTCTCAGACCATTGCACAACCTTTTTACCCTGAGTCCGGTCAAGTCTGTTAGAAGCTGTCTCGTTACTGTGGTCAACTTGCGTTTATGGACTGTGACTGGATTAGTTGGGTCAGATTTCCACCAATCTGCTCTAAAAATTGTATTGTTCCCATCAACTCGTTTTGTCCTCAGTTATTGAGTAGTGCATAAGTAAAAGGTGTTATTCAATGTAAACTGTTAGCAGAAAATAGGTGATTCAGGTTGATGGAATAAGATCGTTTAGATTTCCACCAATCTGGCTTAAAACGGTAAGGGTGTGTTTTGTCCTTCTGTTCTCCTTTAATAACAAATTATTTCAAGCGCTGTGTATTTGGTACATATGTTTTTGTTTGTTCAAGAACCAAACAAAAATAAATAGATGATTCAGCTTGATCGGAACAGATTGTTCAGATTTCATTCCTGAATTGTGAGGCATAGTATTGTTCTCCTCTTGAGATGTTCTGCAACACAACGAGTGTGCAGAGAATGCAAGGGGAAAGACTTGTGTTTGCAACTGTCATTTCCTTACAGGAAAAGAACCAAGTGTCTTCTTGATGTGCCTTTCTCGAGAACACAGGCACAGCGTGGAATTCTAATGAACATTATTAGGTTCCTCAGATTCTCTGAGGTGAAGTAGTTTTAAGATGCAGTGTAATCTACCTCATACACATAATTACCTTGATACTAATGTACTATCAGTGCACTTCCAATGAACCTGTTCTGAGCCAATGTCCCAACTCGTGAACCCTCCAGCGTTTATTTCCGCATTTGCACTTAGGCAATAAACTCATGCTTTGTAACGAGATCTCTAATTGGGTAAGTACTGATGTTACTATAGCAATAAGGTGATAGTGGGTAAGAAGAAGCGTAATAGGCTGAGTAGTTCGTGTTGCTATTAGAGACGTTACAGAATGGACAGTAATGGACGAGTTGGTCCCTTATGTGTAAGTGTAAGCTTATTAACCTTTTACTAGATGTGTCCATAAGTGTTGAAGAGTTTTGCGTCATCACTTACAGACCTAATAAAACTTAAACTGTTTTTAGTATCTTGAAATACTAATTTATTTTATGGAAATTAAAATGATTGAATTGCATTTTGCAACAGAGTGGCCATGTCAAATTGACCAAAAAGAATAACACTGAATTTAAACAATCCAGGAACTGTTTTTAGCCACAGGATCCAACACTCTTGAGAATTGCATTAGTGTTTGAACAGAAATCAAGAAGATGAATTGAAGCACCTCTGATTGGATGATAGTTTGAAGGTTTTTTCACTAGAAAACCTTCCTATTCAGGTTAATAAAAACATTCTAAACTTTCCCTCAAGTGTTGACTCTGTTGAAAATTCTTTAAATTTGTCAACTGCGTCTCTTATTCAAATTAAAACCTGAAGAACTGTCATAATTCTGCATTCTTTCAAGTTTGGTATCAAATTAAACAGACAGACAGACAGATAGATAGACAGACAGATAACTTACCTTAACTCTGCTGTACCTGAAGGTGAACCACACTAACATGGGTATGAACGCCATGATGAAGCAGGAGAACCCGAGCACTATGGATCTCTGTACCCAGTTGAGCGCAAGAATACAAGGAGACCCGTCTGTGCACGTTTCACAGCCCGGTGCACACTTCACACAGGTAAATCCATGCGCATATTTGTTACTAAGTCCCTAAAAATAAAACAAGAAAAATCCACAATGATGCAAAATACTTCTAGGAGATATCTTCGTCAAACGTTTACCAGTTTCAATTTAACAATGCAAACAATGAGAATCGAAATTTTCTGCTAAGTGTAAAATTAACTAAAATCAAGAGAACTGAAGTGGAATGATTAAATTAAATAGATCAGTAACTTGTCCTGGAGAAGTTCGGCCTCGGTGGCCGATTTGGATGACCTTAAGTCTCTAGTTCCGAAGGTTGTGGGATCGAGTCCCGCTCAGTGCCTGTTCACCAATGCTTGAAAAGTATCTGAAAAGTGAGGCTGGCTGCCATGCTAACTGAGTTAGCAGGTGTCACACCAGAGGTGACTCGATACAACACTGGCTTTAAAACCAAAATCCAAAACAGGAGTATCAGTGGCCCCACAAAATAGTTGGGCACTGGTCCCAGATATGGGACTGCGATGGTTGCCTCCAAAAACTGTTTTTAAAAAAAGTCAACTTTTTCTGAAGAAGCATGAAATTAAAATAAAAAATAATTGCAAAATAATACACAATGGTGTATTTTAGGCTACTGTGACGTCTTTATGTAATTCAAACGTTTTTGGTGTGGCTAAGTTTGCATTATAACTATTTTTTCTAAAACAATATTGCAAATACATTTAACTTTGAGCTATATAAGAGGAGAGGGGGTAGTTCATTCTTCATTTTTCAGCCAGAAATCATAGGAACAGCATGGGTCATTTGTACTTTGAATGTACACTCAGACGTCTTCACTCTAGGAGAAGCATTAAGAGAATGATCAAGATTTGCATAGGCTGTCCCTTATGTAGCCCCTAGAGAACTGGAAAGTGGCATTTCGTCAAACATCATTTGGCATTCACACCTTTTGCAATTAAGAACAATGTGTTGTCAAACATGTCAACTTGCTAAACACAGTGCACAAATCATTTTTTTGCAACTTAGGAAGGGGTCGTTTCATATTTTCTTTCTTTCCTAAAATTCTGAGTACTTATAATGGAACCTTAGCTTTAAAGGAAACGAAAATGAATTGGTCGTTGGAAGCCAGTGCGGTAATATGAGGCGTAAAACAGTGTGTCTGAGAGTTACAGGGCAGAACTATCGGCAGGATTTATTTCTGATTGGCTGAGATTTACAGGGCTGAACCAACGGCAAGATTTAATTCTGATTGGCTGAGATTTACAGGGCTGAACCAAAGGCAAGATTTAATTCTGATTGGCTGATTTAATCCCAGATAGTCGTTTTTGTCTCAGTCTGCAGCGGATATTGATTGCATAAGTGATGGTGATTGGTCAAGTTGGTCAGGTGTAGAAAAGGTCAAGGTCAAGGTCTTGTTTTCCAAAACAGGAAGAATGCATATTTAGTTGACGTCCAACAGTTGATATTACGTCTCTGATACGGAAGTGCTCAAATCTGGATCACTTGCCAAAAAAGGTACTTTTATGTTAAATCGTTTGTAAACTACGCACGTTACAAAAATAAAAATAAGTTGGATACCTAATTTTCGTCAAGTTTAATACCAAAAGTAGAATATCAAATCAACAAGATAACATCCGGTTTTCGTGTGACTAAGCTATTGAAATGAAATTTCAGACTGTGACTCGAAGAAATGAATTAAGAATTCTATCTTGCGGCTTTCCAAAGGGTCTAAATATTCTAACACTGATTTTGAAAAATAAAGGAAAGTAGTTCTTAGGGCGACTTACCTTGGTGAACCTTTCGTATTCCTGCTCTATGACGGACCCGTTGTAGTAGCGGAGTTCTAAGTTGAGTGATGTGTCGGGAAAGTAGTACCCGTCCTTACACATGCACTTGTAGGACCCGCGTCTGAACCCCAGACCCTGGACAGAGACACACTAAAATGAGAAGCAAATCAAAGGTTTAGTACAAGTCTAATGTGCTGTCTGCGAACAAACATCTCTTCTGAATCTCGGACCCATTACAGGCACGCGCTGTAATGAGAATAAAATAAAGGATCAGTACAAGTCTAATACTAATTGGGAGCTGACAAACAGAGGGTTCTCCTTGTACATCTGCTACAGGTATACGCTGTGATAAATATGGAAAGAAATATGCCTAAAATCATTTCTATGTGCAAAAGTAATCCCAAGTAAGTAAAATAGGGTACCAGTGGCCCAAAAGAAAGACAAAAGTGGCAGTTTCACATACTATTAAAATCTATCAAGCTTTGCCTGATTTATTTAGTTTGTTTCCTTAATTTGCAAATTGGCTAAATTTCTTGCCTAACTGTGATGCCGTGAACATTGGTGGATTTGGATGGGGCCCCCCTACGGCCAAACGTTTCTTATCGATTGAAATCTGACCTTTCCTTGAAGGTTTTATTATTTTTTCATGGACCACTTTCTTGAAACAGTATGGCTGTTTTTTACGTGTAAAAGAACGGGTTTTACACGCCGCTAGTAGTCAGTAAATCGCAGTTAGAGTTATCTTGTGAGATTTAGCGGCTCGTTCACAGTTACATATTTCTCCCTGGGGTCCCACAAGGTGCCTAGGGCTCGCGAGGACAAGCTACACGCTACACGTCTGAGGGGAGTGAAACTACCAGGTCTACATCATCTGAAAACATGGTCAAGTTACACGTTTTACGTCACCTTGTAGGAATAAAAAGAATTGTGAAATAACCAGATTCTACCTCATCTGATTGTGAGGCCAAGTTACGCGTTTAACGTCAAGACGTCCAACTGATAAGGAGACCAAGCAGTCAAACTATTCCGTAGCGGGGAACGTAACTAAAAACTGTTGAGTTATTGAGCTATTGATGTTTGTAAAAGCACAGCGTGAAAGTTTTATGTTCTAACGATTACAAGATTCTCATTCTTTGTTCTGTCTTTGCTCAATACAATACTTCAGTTTAATATTCCTGCTTCAAATATGAATACATGATCGACAGGTATTTGACCCTGTGACCTGAAACGTGACGTTATGTTTTATGAAATCACCGGATTCTACCTCGGAAAATTGCTGCTGAGGTAGAATCTGGTGCTTCTTCTGACTCAACATCACATGCAGGCCAAAGAACGGCGTGTAGCACAACATCACTGTTTGGCGGACCGTACATCATGCTAACTGCACAGTTACATGTCAGATCACCAGATTCCTCCTCCTGCAGATCCGTGGTGTCCCTGCAGAGCAAGTAAAACTCCGGATAAGCCGGCTGAGTTCCACGGTAAGATGTATGGAGTCTGTTCTACTGCATCCTCTATGGGAATATGATACAGGCCTTGTTGTAGAACCAGGAAGAGAAGGTCTGTAATGTTCTACATCTGGCGAACAATACAATTCCATGTTTTGGCAACGCTTTTCATTACTTTAGTCATCTTTGCGACTCATGTTATACCAAGAAATACACTGTCATATAACTCTCTCCTCCTGTATTAGAATCTATTCAATCTAGGCTTCTTGAACCGTACACAAATAGGACGGAAAAAGTGCGTTTTAGTTATCAGACGAAGAACTCTTATTATGTACGGTAACACACGTCATACGGGTTAGGAAAATAAATTAGTTTCACGAAGTGCCCTGTAATAATTCACAAAAGGTGTCTTATTTCTTTACGGTTCACGGAACAAGCTTTCAACGAGAATTATCCTAATGGCTTAAGAGTCTATCACTGGAAGAGTGAACAAGTTTGAACAGAGTTCACAGCCATGCACCCTGACCTTTCCCATCTGACAGGTTCCCGGTGTTTTTTTGAGCTCATGGACATTTTAGGTTACCCATCAAAAAGGACTATCCACGCATGCGCGATAGACTACTTATCCGCCCGTACGATACGCACGCCATCTGTCGTGTCGATACACGGGAGAAACGGCAAAACCTTCAGCGAAAAGCTATTCGTCTTGAAACGTCCAAAATATAACTTTGTTATGTAGGAACAGGCGACAATTTCATTTAAAAATTGATTCTGTCCTTAAAGTTTCAATATTCATGTTCAAAAGTCACCTCAGACAGACTCAGACAGACGTGACTGACAGTCGTGACTGACTCCCGCTGTTCCCGTTTTTGTTATTGAGGTGCCATCTTCACACGCAGTGGTAAAGTTACAACAGATGGAACTGAGAAAAAATTGTTTTACATTTGACGTTGTTTTACAAGACGTATTGAGTGAACAACATGAAAGCAGCAGAGTGGGAATGATGCCATGCTTCTCAATAAAACATAAAAGTTTTTCCTTCTCACCACAATAGGAGTGGAGACGTTTTAAATATTATGATTTTACACTCTGTTTTTGCGCATAGTATAAATTTCAGGAGTTCTGCAAAATTGTATTAATTTTAAGCGTTTCCATAACAGGGGAACTCCATGCTGTGCGGAGGGTGAAATGTTTATCATTTTGTGTTAATGTGTTAGATGGGCTAGGAGATTTGTGTGCGTGCCACCTAGTGTATATACATTATGTAGGGATAATTACAATGTACCGGAAACAGAAAATGATAACATTTTCAGGAGTCGTTGTTTGACATAAAGTTCCATTCTTCTTAAGTTGAATTCCAGAACAAAGGTTGTGTAATGAGGCATGCACATAACAACATGCGAATGACTCAAGGGCCGTTGTTAAGTTCTCAGTGTTTAGGGCAATTCACCTGCAGCTATTTAATGTCAGTTCACATCTTACAGTGGTCATGCACGGTTTCACTTTTCAACAGGCTAAAGATTTATCAATTAACAGTAGATGTCACCAGCTCATAGGCTATGTTGCTGGTTGAAACCTGTACTGTAATGCTTCTGCCGCCGACACATTTTCTTCCCTTTTTCACCCACTGCCTCTTATTTTTATGTATCTTTTTTTCTCTGAGACACAGCAGCACAGGTTGATATACACACAGGGGCACCCGTAAGGTTTGATATACACACAGGGGCACCCGTAAGGTTTGATATACACACAGGGGCACCCGTAGGGTTTGATATACACACAGGGGCACCCGTAAGGTTTGATATACACACAGGGGCACCCGTAGGGTTTGTATAATTAATCGTCAGGTTGACGTTTCCTTGAGCGGCTGTCATGTCGCACGACACAGATGGTTAATCACTAGAACCTCCAACACACTTATGAGACAACATGTTACCGCAGAAGAGTAAACTCCTTCCAAACGAACCAATAAACTATACAGTAGTGAAGGTAAAACTAGTTAATTCATTTTCTTGCACCACGTGTGTGCTGTTGGACAATAGCAAAAGTGTATTATTCACCGTTATCGCCATACTTTTTCTAGTGTGACTGCACAACATTCCAATATCAAATTTTTTTCAAGGTACATCCATGACATATACAGCTGGTTTATTACTAATGTACACTAATTATTGTTTACAACTTTTTACTTCCGAGCAAGGAACTCACCCAACTTTTGTGTGAGCTATCCCTCAAGTGAACCATCACCTCATCATGATGAGACGAATGTACTTTGCCCACTCTCTGTTTTTTCACATGGAGTTGGTACCAATTTTACACTTTGGTCTGGTGAGGCTGTGATTTACTGAGACACTACCCAATGTCTCTACCCTATCCGGGAATTAGACCTGGGTAACCTGCGTTGTAGTGCTTAAAGCTAATCAGTACACGGAAATTGTATCAAAAGTTTAACAATAGCGCATCAAAAGCACAGCGTGAAATTCTTTCGTTCTTTCCTTTGTTCTCTTCGTTTCCAAAATG